>VYZP01064774.1:0-25340 GCA_013400635.1 Hypocryptadius cinnamomeus | reverse complement strand
ATGCATAATACATAAGATTTCAGTTTTTAGCTGTTTGAGCAACATTAAGTGAGTGAAAACTGTCCTGCTGGAGACAGAAACTGAGTGGGGCCCCTTGGCTCTGTATTTGTTTGTTTTCTTAGACAGCACATTAACACACTCTTTCTGTTTAAGTCCAGAAAAGAAAATATCAGACAACCAGATATAATCTCTGATAGATGTCCCTAGTGAACATGGAAAATAAAAACAGAGCAAAGTACTTCTCAGCTCTTCATTTCAATCCAAGACTGGTTTCATTTTAAAGAAATCAGATCATCAGTACCAAAACCAAACTGGTGAAAAGCATACAAGTCAAAGAAAGCAAAACTTCAACCGCTCATTTAAACACAAACAATTATCTTGTACTGTAAAACAGACCTGTCATGTATGTTGTATTATTACAGAATGGTTTGGTCAGAAGGGGCCTTTAAAGAAAATGCAGTCCAACCCCTCTGCAACCTTCCATGATATCATGTTGCTCAAAGCCCTGTTAAGCCTGACCTCGAACACTTCCAATGATGGAGCATCATCTTACCTGATCAAAGCTTTACTTCAGAAGAAAATTGAGAATTCAACACTTGAGTTCAGAGACCATGCAGGTACGAAAAAATTGAGTATTTTCTAGCATGTTAAAAAAAAGCAGGAAGTTTTAAGTGTAAAGGCAGGCTGGAATAAGAAAGAAAGGGTTGCCATCCTGCACTTGGGATCAGCTTTGTTTCCTCCAAAAGATTGTTCCTGTTTTTTTTAATAGAATATGTTTTATGTTAAAATATTTAGTAATGCTGTAATAATCATCTATGTCCAATCCTATCTACAGAGGAAGCCTGCTGCTTCTCTCCAGACTGCATGCAAAAATATAAAAAAACACACCCTGAATTGAGAACAATTATGGGGGAGCAGTGAGGAAGACTGACTAGCTATTTTAAATTAAATTAAAGCTGCATTTAAGTTGTCTTGACGGAAGAGTTAATTCCTACTGCTCTCTGGGCTGGAAATCAGATGCCACGCAGGATCTGGAACTGATGGAAATGAGTTTGATATCTATTTTTATCATCATCACTGACTTAACAATGAGCACCAAATTTTGGAGACATTCCTGTGAAAATGCCATGATTCAGAAAATAGCTTAACACACCAAGACAAACACTACTTAGGTCTAATCACAAGTTATACCACACAACTCCCACACTCACTTAGGCCTAAAGCAAGAGTTGTTGAACTCCTTTAAGGTTCCCCCTCCCACGCACCATTAGATCTCCCCCATCCCTCCCCCTCACCCTTGAATACAGACTCACAACCTTACTTCACCACGACCTACTAAACCTGCTGCTTTGTATTGTGCCCTCCAAGGGGAGCAGGCAGCAGCCCCACATCCAGCTGGTGGCTGCTTAATGCCACTGTTGGTAACCCGGGTGACAGGACAGAATTAACCCTCTGTGAGCTTACTGGGGACAGCAATTTGAGGAAGTGCTCAGCACCCTGGAGAGCAGGGCTGCCATTCTGAAGAACCATAGCAACCTTGAGGTAAGGATGGAAAAAAACATCACAAAGGTCAACAAAAGTGAGTTAAGCCCTGTTCACCTGGGATGGCACAGCCCTGTCCACACAAGCAGGTTGGGTGCTCACTGGCTGGAAAGAAGCTTTCAGAAACAGACCCAGTGGACAGAAAATTTAACTTAAACCAGCAGTACATCCTCGTGGCAGAGGCTGCCAGCTGTGTACCAGTCTGGGTGTACTCAGAAGGTTGAGGGAAGTCATTATTCCTATTAT
The DNA here is from genome assembly GCA_013400635.1 of Hypocryptadius cinnamomeus. NCBI lineage: Eukaryota > Metazoa > Chordata > Aves > Passeriformes > Zosteropidae > Hypocryptadius > Hypocryptadius cinnamomeus. The sequence continues at coordinate 23,552 of VYZP01064774.1, read as the reverse complement.
TTGGCACTTGTAAGGCCACTGTACTCCACTCCTCCCAAGAAAACAGAGACATTGACAAATGAGTCCAACAGGGAACCACCATGACAGGGGACTGAAGCATGTGAGTGTGAGGAGAGGCTGAGAGAACTGAGTCTGTTAACCTTGAACAGAAATGGCTAAAAAGAGATCTAACTGCATCTTCTGCTGCCTGACAGACAGACCTTTCTCAGAGGTGCACAAGAGGCAAGAGATACAGGCTACAGCATGAAGAATTCTAGTTAGACATGGGGGCAGAACACTGTACTTATGGTTCCACACACCCTACCCATGGAGGATATTAACCCGCAGGAATGCACACATTGTATTTTAATATCATTTAAATTGATAAACTGTGAAACATTAGGATCTAGAACTCTAAAATTTAATCACCGTAAGCTTCTTAAAACAGGCTGGTTTGAGAAAACTCCCTCAAGAGCTCCCAAAACATTTCCAGTAACTAAAACTGCATTTTTTTCTAAACTCTCTGTGATAAAATACTCACAAAGAACTGTAACATTCATGCCATTCATCAACAGTACTTGGGTGGAACTGAATCCAATTTCATCCTAATATTCTATCAGAGCTATGGCCTAGAAATAAGAAAATATTCATAAGAAAATTTCAAAATGGACTTTCAAAATTAAATTTATTCTGGCAACAATGCAATAATACCTCTACAAGTCAATACTCCTCCTGGGCTTTTTTTGGAGCGAAGTAAAAATAAAATATGTTGCCAGTAAAAATCTAGTTGTCCTATTTCGGTTTTGAACAGACTTCATAGCATCACAGATGCAAAGCAAATGTACAGCATGTGTGAAAGAGACAAAAACAGAAAGGGGGACAGAAAGGTAGAATATGGAACAGGAGAGAGATGTAGCCCAAATGGGCATTACAGAACAAATGAACTTCAGCTTTGAAAGAGTTGAGAATAACAGAATGATGAAAAATAACAGCCAGAAAATTATGAAGGAATGTAGTGAAAGGATACAAATACAGTGAAAAAGGATACAANATTATGAAGGAATGTAGTGAAAGGATACAAATACAGTATCATTCACACAATTTGGTTTCATTAATCTGTAAGAGTAATTTAGTGCCATCATATGCTTTCCACCTTGACAACTTCCTCCCCACCTAAGCCCACAGCTTTGCACTGCTTGTTTATCAGCAAGGCAAATGGTAATGCTCATTTCTGCTCATATTTCAGGAGAGCATCCACAACTGGAAAACAAAGAGGTGAATAAAGCTTGTTTTTAATAAATTTAATTGAGACAGTAATCAGGATTTTTACTGTCTCAAAAATATTTCTTGAAATCTCAACAGGTGAATAATAAGCAGTCCTTGAAATGCAGCCTCATATCAGTATATAAAAGGAAGCAGGATGAAAAGAATGTACTCTCATATTTATCAGAAATAATTGCATTGAAAATATATTGCAACTGCACCACAAACCCACGTAGAAGAATTACACTCTTCCAAATGGAGTGGATGAAGTAAACCACCTCTTTTCTGAACTAGGAAATTGAGATAAGGACTCACCTAAATGAAGGCATGTGACTTTGGCTGTCTTTTGTTTGCCTAAGTTAGCATCACAACTAAAGCCATGAAAGCCAGCAAAATAGTTATGAGCAGAGAGATGCAAAATATAACCTAAATTTACATGTTGGCCTGAAAACACCAGGCAGCTTTTACATCTTATTAATACATTATCGTTCAATAGCTAAGTAGAATTCCTCAATATAGAGCATTATGTAAACGTGCGATGATTCAGTTTCCATCAGTACTATCCCATGTTGCAATAGACCATGCAATGATAAAAGAAAATGAAGGAAAATGATGATGTGTCTCAAGAACCTTAGTCAGAAATAACTTCTTTCAAACATCCCACCAGTTGCGGAGAAGGCAAAGATGGCTGACTCTTCGCTGAATCACTGCCTTCGAAGGAGGGCAGGGAAGATTTTGGTTCATTTGTGAGTTTTAATTAATGATGTCAATGGCTATTGACCTAATTTTTGAATACTTTACACCTGGATAAAGGCATACATTGACAGCGACAGACTTACAGGTCTACAAGTCTACAATTACCATCCTGAACTAGCTAGTTTGCATTATTTTTTTTCTTTTTGGTGAGATACAGCCTACATTTTTTTGAGTTTATATCATTCTTTTTGCACTAATATGTGCATCCAAAAAATGCAGACTCCCCATGAGAGAACACAGGTAATTTCTAACATACACTTGAAAATGTCAGGAGACACTAGAATCATGTAGTAGTGCTACAGTGCTATATAATCAAAGTAATAAAAAAAATCATGCTATCTTGGCCCCTGCATAAGGGGGAATACTACTTTTTTTCTTTACTACATATATATATAAGCTGCAAATATTTCTTTCATATTCCTCTTTTCCTGTGGGTCTCTCCTGCTCTCTTCAACACCCACTATTCACCCTTTCATACTTACACCTTCAGGAAAACACTTCTGCAAAAGCAGAACTGCGTTTTCTTTAGTAACAGCTATGTTAACTCCCTCAGTACTGTAGAATATATGTAATTTTTGTCTTCAATAAATGCATATTTAATTCCTCCCACCCCTCACTTGTCATATCATCAATAACTTCCTGCAACTGGCTGCAGATTTACCTGTTTTTATCATCTTTAGAGTCAGCAGATGTTGCATAGGTTATAAATCACACAGGTTTTATGTACCTCAGACACTTTGTAGGAGAACAAAGTGAACCTTGTGTTATACAGAGCGTTTCTGTAGACAACTTGAACGTAACAGCATCATTTTAAAACCTCTTGAAATATATCTTATCTCCTACAGCAAAATCTTTTTTGAAATTTGGAGATCAGCCTATGGCAGAAATCTGCCCAGTCTGCCAGAATTCTTGCCAATTCTTCTAGCAATAAAACTTAGCAACAGTACTAAAAAAAAATAGGCAAGAAAAGAATATTGTTTGAAAGCCAAACTGAACCTAACAGTGTTCATATTCCCACACTTGCATTTGAAGTTAGCCTGCACAGATGCCTGCCTTTTGGCCTTTCAACAGGAATAGTATTTAACCACAACACAGACCAACAGCAGTTGCCTTTGATGATTCTTTAGTACATTCTATTTTGTACAATTTGTATAGTGAAATAAAAAAAAAAAGTTTTAAAACCTTTCTTGTCTCCTCCATAACATTCATTGCAATTTGATAAAAAGTTATCTAGATACAAATTGATAAACTATTACTCTCACCCTTAGCACTTACTGCAATGTTTAGCTGTACCTGCTCTAGCAAGAACACTAGGAAGCTGAAGGAAATGTCACATCCCTCCCAACCTACCCCGCACGAGCTGCTCCACAGTGTTCACCACAGCCTCCAACCCTTACACATCATGCACTTAAATCATTGCCCAGCTGTGAACACCAGTGGAAGGGAATTGGAGCAGCCCACCTGCACAGCTGCTCCTCAAACATGGAACAAAAGGGAACAATCACCTACAGCACACTCCAGCACTGCCATTACACAGCTTTTCTGCTATCTGTCAAAGTTCTTTGGCAACCTACAAGAATAGTATGATCCATCACTATTAGTCTTTCATGTACACTGACCGTGATTTTCTACAAAAAACACATAGCGTTAAAATTAGGAAGCACATGCATTTATGAAGGTTTAAAATTACCATAGACTAAGATTTCACAAAAATGTACTTGTCTTCTCAAAATGACTAAATATCAGTATAAACAGAGAGAGAAGCCATTGTTTTTATTCTATTATTTCGAAATGGATAAAAAGCTAAGTCTTCTCTAATACAGTGCTGATGACACATTTGAGTTCTACTATCATTAATGTCACAGAGACATAAAATTAAAAATCAGTATCTATTGTAGCCGAGTTCAAAGTAATGAGCTAAATGCTAAAAATATAAATCGCTTTTTTTTAAAGTTTGCATATCCAAGGAAGCAAACAATAAGTTCAGGCAAGTCTTTCAGTCATTAAAGGCACAAATTGTTAACAGATGGGGGAAAACATTTAATTTAGCAAGTAACTGTTATTAAATAAATAATGCGGATATTTTCTTTGTAGAATTTCATAATAATCTATGAGCCAATTCTTATTACCTACATCTGTCAGCCAATAGTATCTAATAATTAACACAAAAAGAGTTGAATGGATGAAAAAATGTGCTGCTTGAAGAATAAAATATGTTTAGCAATTTAATACTTAAAAATAAAATTGAGAAAACATACAGATGCATTGTGTACTCTTATGATTCTATCATAATTTTTATAATTCTAAATAACATTTAGTCTGATAACAAATTCTTCTCAAGCCTTACAAAGCATAATTTGTGACATTTACTGCTGTTACGAATAATTTCAAGATCAGGAAAGAAACAGAGTCTTCTCTAAAACATTAATATTGTTTAAATTAAACAGCGTTTCCTTCAGGAGAAAAAAAAAAACAGGGAAAAACCAATTTTTCAATAGCATATACTGAACTTTCTAATAGGAACCCAATCCTGAAGATATGATTACACGGCATCACAATTAAGATTCACATTTTTCCAACGATCAGAAAGTTTGTTTTGTCAAGCAAAAAAAATAAACAAAAAAAAATCAAAACCAGAAAATAACTTCAGATGAAAATTAAATGAAGATTATCAAGGATCTTCAAAATTAATGATATTGATAAACTCAAAACTATTCATTATCGAAGCTCTGAAAATCAAGAGGCAGCAGCAGCAAAGAGCCTTGACTGGAAACATGACAACACATGCAATTCTAATATGTAAAACTTATTACTGTCAAATACGTATCTCTGTGATATCTCAGCCAGCAGTATATTATCTCTATTGACTGATCCTAAGAGATAAGCTGCTAGATGAGCTGTGGTCTTGGCTTTTAGCTTCCATGACTTGATTTCGCTCTCAGCTCCTAAGCCAAGCTCCTGCCAAGCTCCAAGCTCCTTCCAACATGGGGGGCAGAGCACAATGAATGGATAACTTGGAAAGCAGACACTCCACAAAACAACAGTTCACAGTTTAGCAACACTATGAGCAACAAGTATTGTAAGTACTATCATATTCAATAATCCTCACTTTCTATTTCTTTTCCATTAATTATAAAATAACCCCTGGAACTCATGGAAACATTTAGCAATCACTGCTCCCCATGGCAACTGAAACAGGCACTGCATGGGGCAGCAACTTTGGGCTGTGAACCTGCCACCTGACAGTTTCATTCAGCGCTTTTTTGGGCTTGTAGTGGAAGAGGGTGACTGTTCATTGTGTACCTTTGCTCCTCCTGCAGCATTCATGATTCCATGTACCTCCATCATAATTGCCCCTCAGCCATTTAAAGCTCATTTATAGGAGGTGGCCACTGACAAGTGACTGACATCTCCACCCTCACAGTATCACAGGAGCATTTGCCATGTATTCCTTCACCGGATAATCTTGGGGTTAGCAAGTAATGATTTACCTAACACTACATAACTATGTCTCTGGCACAAGAATCCCAACAGAGAATTACTGACAAACAGCAGGCACACCCCCTAACCACAGCAGAGCCAGTACAGTGCTAGCCTGAGCCTGACCCCTCTGGGTACTTAATGACCCCAAATACCATGCAATGAAAAAAGTCTTAAGTTCTACCAACTAAGAAAAACAAGCCCATGATCATTCTATCAAGCAAAACTTTTGATTCACTTAATTGATTTTACAACCTTCTTCGCTATTTTACTTGCAACTTAAGTATATGAAAAAAACACCTTTTTGTTAGAAAAAAATACACAAGGAAAGCATTGTAGGATGAACATCTGTAGAAACTTATGAAGTCTTGGGTACTTCAGGTACAGCTGCAACTTACTTTCTATGTGTTGGATGCTCTAAAAAAAAAAAAAAGTTAAAAGAAAAATCAGAAACAGCCAGTCAGGGAAAAGTTAGAAGTCCTAAATTCGTAAGTACATCACACAGAGACACATGCAAGCTGCCTTGCTTTTGTGGCTGGAAACAGCCAGAAAGTAAAGAGCAGTAAGAGCTGCTCCAGGATACTGGCTCCCCAAAACCAACTTTCACTAAAGCAGCCAGAGGCAACAGTAAACAGATAGTCTCAGTATGAAATTTGGCTTGACTGCAGTGCCCTTTAGAAGAGGAAGCAGTTTGGTTTTGGAAGCTTGTGTACTTATTGGATTGCTGAAATGGTGAGAAAGTGGCAAAAAGAAAGTATCAGAAGGGCTGTAAGGTGTAACTACTCCAAAAGAATCAGCAAGACACAGCAGCACACTGGGGTCAACAACAGCCAATCATTCTCAGTACAAAAAGCTTTTATCAAGGCTTGAGAGCCTGAAATACTGAAAAATTCCAGCTACTGAGCATCTTAAATGAACATGGCTGTCTTGGTAGTTGCACCACAGAAGACCTGCAGCATGGCAGAATGGACAGAGCTCGGTGACAGCCACTGCAAACTGCTGCTTGCAGCAGGACTCCTCCCACCATATGAACCCTATTACATCACTACTTTTTAGTTCTTTCTGTTTTCTGATTAAATAAAGTCATTGCAAGTAACTAAAGAGGCAGGATTAGCTGACTGCATTTCAGGAGACATTACACAGACCATATTTGTAAATAAAATGGCTTTTTAGGACTGGTTGAAGTAGAGGATCCTGGCAGAGGCTGACGTTAGCAGTGACCTTTGAGAGGCAGAGTCACCCATCAGATCAGCAGCCCTGGGTCATCCTGTGATGGCCAGCACAGCCACCAGCAGGCTGCTGGGACAGCTCCCATGGACCTCAGCTCCTTCCCTCTCCAAAAGCAAGCACTGAAGAGGTAATAAAGCTCTGGGACTACAAGAGTACAAGAACTCAGATTTAACAGAACTTCCATTTGATTTACACAAATGATCTAACAATGAAAAGTGTAGTCTCTGCAAGGCACTGACTTCAAAAATCCACATATTTATGTGATCATAAATGAGAATTCAAAATTAAATGCATTTTATAAGACATTTCAGTAAATGCCTGGAAGCAGCTATTGCTTCCTCTTTAAAGAAAAAAATATATTTTGATTATGTCATATTATGTTATGAAATAATTTTAGAGGGAAAAGCAAGTAAGGCCTATTTGTCATAAATTGGATGAAAACTGGACTTCAAAATGTCAAACCTTCCCAGAAAGCAACAACTCCAAGTTTCATCTTCTAGCTCTCCTGAAGATTCATTTTCAACCACAAAGTTAATTATGTTTGATCTGAATTCAGTGAGCAGTGTTAGGGATCAAGGCAAATTGCTGGAGTAAGGGGAAATCAGACAGGTCTTCAAAGTCATTCTAGGTAAGACAGAGCACTCCTTAGGAGCAAAACGCTTCAATAATAAAATTTCGTATTTGATAACAGGAAATAGGAAAATAATTTCATTGACTCATTTAGAGAATACCAGTTTTCCATCATGTCATATACAAGTAGTGGCTTGTAAGAAGAAAGGAAAATAGAAGAGGGGTTGATGGGTGAGTATTTAAAAATAATCGCTCAAAGTTCATAGGCTACAAGAAATGACGGCAAAATTCTATATGAAGTCTGTTGCAAGGGTAAAAATAAGTAGAACACAATTCTCATTTTAGAAATGGAATGAGGCAAAAAAAAAAGAAATTGAGTATCAAAGGCCCTGCAGCAACTAAGAGGAGGGATTTCTGTGTGGGCTGACAGAGGGAATCATTTGAAGTTAATAAAATACACAAGGCACCAAAAGTACATTTCTGAGAAAAGGAAAAACAGGAAAAGAAAAAAATATCCTTGGTTCTTGATAAAGCAGAACATTTCAGAATACTTCTACATGCTTCATGCTTTGAGGAATCAAAGCATGAAGTATCGTTTGCACATATGCTCTTCATTCTACCTTCACTCTCCAGGTAACCACGCATGCTGCTGTGAGTCTCAGCCTCCCTCACCCTTTGCCCTAAGTAAAAGTGGAAAATACGATGCATAGTCAGGAAAGAGGAAGAAGAACATAGAGAGGGGGAGAGAGGGATCTAACCCCTCTTTCCTTCCTTAGAAAACAACAAAGGGAAGCATCATCAACAATAGAGTTAAGAGCTAAAAACTGAGTCAGTCCTCAAGAAACCAAGGCATAGCTCTGTTTCCAAATAACATTGGTATGCACGTTTTACTGTGTTTCTCTGAACTTATTCCTGAACTTCTACAGAACTCTTGCTCTGCACTTCCCAGGTTTTCAGAGTCCTGAAAACTAAATGGGATCTAAAGTTCAGGTTCTCAAACTTTATCGTGATAATAACATCTAAAAATGGATATACATAAAAGTAGGATGATATTTTTCAATCCTACATTGCACAGGCCAGCAACACAGTCATGGAGGCATAGTACTGACTCTCTCTTTCCAGAGAACATGCAGCAGCTGAGACAGATCTTCAAAGGTATTTTTTGAAATAACAGGGGCATGGTGTGAAGAGTCTGGGCCTGGTAACAAAGGATGCTATAGTATCCCCACTTTCAAGTGACATGCTTTTTGGAGAAAGGTTAAGGAGTTGTTTTTCAGCTACACTTCTCTCACTGTCTCTTCCTGAAAGTGATTGCTGCTGGCTCCCCTCCAGCAAGGGCTTGAGAGGAATCAAACGATTCACTGGTGAGAACTGCACAGAGAGCCTGCAGGCAGAGGTAAGACAGAGAGCATCTTAATGAGGAAAAAACTGCACATCAGAGATTTGTCTCACGTAAGGTAAAACATACTGGAGACACTGAAGGGACTTGAGAATTGCTGGACATTGGAGGATTAAATTACAGGATTCTCCTATCCCCTTTCACACAGTGAGAACAGGGAAAAAAAGAACATCAAATCTGCATACACCTTTCACCAGCATTCCACCAAACTGCAGATCCAAAAAACTTCCAAACATCTCTTGTTAGAAGGATTCTGCTTTGCAAATGTGTTTAGAAATTTATAACTAACTGACTCATCTCCACCACAGAAGAGCTATTTAATGGTGCATTACTTGTCACCTGTTATCAACAGTGTCCTTTGAACCTGGTTTAAGACTACAGAGCACAACATAAATCTGCCACAGCTTTTTGGAACTTCCTGCCAAGTACTTGCTCATACTCTGCAATATTATGCAGACTATTAACCTTACATAAATTTTAAAAGTCTGGGTCTTCCCAAAGAACGTGTTGAGGGCAGATGCATAAAAGTTCATCAGAGCAGGGACCAGGGGCAAAACAGACAAGGAAGAACCAATAAACCCCTACCTGAATTCAGGTACCGCAATGCTGTGCATTTCCTGTACAAGAAAATGTACTGAAAAAAAGTCCATGAAAAGCAAAGGGTGCTGCAACACCTTAATAACACTACACAAGCTCTTCTGGAAGGAGAGACATAAACCTTAAGTCTCTGTGCTTCATCATCATAGCTGAGCATTTACAACAAAGGGAAAGCACAGCTCTTCATCGATTCAGAAAAAAATTTACCAGATAATCCTAAATATTTCAGTATGAAACAGCACATCAATCCTAACAAACATTTTCTTTATCTACAGCACAAGGTTCCTAGAAGATACAAAAGCAGTTATTGTAAGATTTATACTAAGTCAAATATTAATGTAAATATTTCTAAGAACTCTTAGTTTCCAGTTCCAATTTAATTATTTTATAGACTTACTTAATATGTTATTGCTTAATGTGCTTAAAATGTTTTGACTGGTTCAGTCAATGTTGAACAAAGAAAAAAAGAGTGCAAATGGCTTAAGAAAACTGTTCTTCATCTGGAAACGGTTTTCCAACACACAGTGATAGGTTTTCAGCCCATCTGTTAAAGCAGCTCCATCAAATTGTTTTGAGGACAAAAAAGTGGGATAGAAAAAAAAGACTCACAGTATTCATCATGACTCACCCAGTATTTTTCACTAGCTTTGCTTACTAAAGTGTAACAACATTGATTCTATATTCTATTCTTAATACATATTAAGTCCAGCTCTAGATCTCTAGATGAAGAACTTTTCTTAGTGCACCATCCTGGGATGAAGTGAAAGGTCTACAGCATGCTTATGCCAAAAAAAAGCCTAAGTGTAGAAAAGGGCTTCTGCTGGTGCACTTCACTCCAGAGCTAACTTAACCTGACTTGGCAAAAATGCATTTACACCATTCCGTGTATGCTGAAAGGAGTATGTGGGAGAGCCATACAGCAAAACTTCTGTAGTGCAGCCCAGACTGAAGGCATCTGAGCACCGAAAGAGCACAAGGCCAGGGCACTGCAGCGCGAGGCTCTGCGAGAGGCACTCACTTGGATCTGCAGCCGGCGCCCCGAGCACGCACCGGCAGGCACACGGCGAGCTGAGAATTAAGAATGATGCTGTCACACAGCAGTGCACGGGCTGCTGCTCAGCAAAGTCTGTTACAAGCAAGCTGATCTCCAGCACTGCTCACACTGCAATCAAACTGCTCTGCTGTGAATTAGTATTTCCCCAGTTTTCAAAGTAAAGAAGCAAACAAACAAACAGAAGAAAACCAGCAAAACCCCCAAATAAACTACTGAACAATACCTGGCATTTTGAAATAGAGATACTGAGTGTGTGCAACTTCCTCAAGAAGGTCAAATCATTTAACACGGGACACTTGGCTACAGGGAGTTGCCTGGCTCTGTAGATGAGCTGTTCTTCTCTTAATGGCAGTAACAGCACAGATATCCAGTAAATGAACTCAGTATGTTAAAAACAATATCGCAGCAAGTGAAAATAATTCAAACCCAATTCAAATTACTCCATTAAATGATTGCATAGGTCTCATAAAACGAAAGTACATTAAATAAGCAGAAAAGATCAATAAGACCAAGAAACAACTGCATATTGATCGAGGAACAAAATTGCAGATAATTGTCTGATGCTTCACCCCAACTCACTGCTTCTGCTCATGCAGGAGGGCTTCTCTCCATGAGCCCCTTACACCTTGTCCCAGCAACTATACCAACTGCCACTCACTTTTGTTCTTCTCCCATCCTGTAAGTTTTAAAAATAGCATTAATACTTACATTAGATGTACGGTATTTCTACTGGTTTATGACATTAAGCCCTAATTTTAAATTCGAAAAGTAACAATAGGTGCCTGGTGGATGGATGAAGGATGGAATTTTAAGTCAGCTTCTGACAGAAAGGGGATATTTTGTGCTGCTAAAATAGCTAATGAAGTATAAAAGAGTTTTAAAAATACAGAATAAGGAAATCACAATAAAAATTAGAGCTGTTCGGGAAAAAAAAGTTATCAAAATTTCTTCAACATATTATGTTCACAGAAGATTTCCAGCTCAAATGTGAAAATGGCTGGAAGGCTTAAGGACTCTGCAGATCTTGGGATGGAATAAAATCTACAAAAAGAGAAAACAAAGATGAAACCATTCTTTTACATGGGAAAGCCGCTCTGCCATTGACTCTTATCATTCTAGTTGCTCAGGGTTGTTGCATTTTACCTTTTACTTTGTTTTTAAAATTTAAATGTATTAAAAGGCCTACAGAATTCAACAGTGTTAACACACTTATGCTTTCTCAGACTTGTAACCTTATTTTAAAAAATCATCTGAGTTTATGACCTTTTATTAAACTCTTTAATAAAAGTAGTTACAGAAATTAGTAGTTACATCAGTAGGTACAGAAAATCAGTTATAAAGGGTGATAAAAAGAATGTGCAAACCTTGCTAGCAAAATGGTTGTGGTCAATTCTTGCCTCAGAGTCCATGCAAAATTAATTACTTTAATTTTCTCATCCACATTTAGAAAAATGTATTTAAAACCATAACAGATATCATGTCAATCTCAATCCACAGCATGCAGATCACACCAACAGCTATGTGCAATGTCAAAGGAATGCTATTACAATAGAGATAAAGTAAAAATTAATTGGCAAAACTTGTTTCCAGAAGTACTGCTTAGACCTCTGATTGTCCCTTTTACTTGTTATGTCCCATATTTAAAATTATTCATAAGCAAATATTCAACTGGTCCAGGTTATGAGTCATTCCATTTACTCATTCTGAGCTCTTCCATAATGTCCCTTTCTCCTACCCCTCTTTTGCTGAGTCTTCAGGGACCTCCATGGAAAGATAATAATTCAGACATCTACTTGCATATAATATGACCATACTACAGATTTTAAGAAAGGGAAGATACTGATCTGGTACCAGACCCCAAGTCTCTTGTGCTTCAGTTCCACATCAGCTTATGCTATCAGTTTTTATTCCAGCTGCCATTGCTCCCTCCCTTCCACATCTCCCAGCCATGTCATCTCCTCCCCAGCTGTGCACCCACACAAGCATTCTGCTGAAAATGACCCCAGTAGCCTTCAGCCACTGCTCAGCCTCAGCTCCTCACTCCTCTGGATACACCTATGCAAGGAACAAGCACCTGTGCATGGCAGAGATCAAGGAGAAAAGAATCACAGGAGAACAATTTATATCAGTTAACCAGAGATGGAAGTCAGTCTTTAATCCACCGTGTGTAGGAAGCTCCACATAAAAGCAATAAAAAACAGAACTCTGTAAATTCTGTATCTGAATCTGTAAAGTTTTGGTTTGTACAGACATCAAGTTTTCATGGTCTTACTCAGCAATTAGTATCTACTCTGATTTCCATTTACTCAGTAACTCATTAGCACTAATTACCACATGCCTTCAACATATAAAGTAGTTAATGCACAAATTAGTTGTGGCAAAAGCACTCAAAAATTTCAAAGCAGAAACAGAAATTCTGTAGACAACAGAGTTGAGCAGAGCAACAAACTTGGGAAAAAATGTGTCAGATTATCTGGTATTGAAACAAGTACCTTCAATAAGGACAAACTGTGGGAAAAGTTTTCAAATGGCAATTAGACAAGTTCAGATTATTCAGATAATAACTGGTACCAGCTTTTTTCAAATGTTCAATCACTGCCCTTCCCGAAAGAACTTAGGTGGATCCTATGTATATACACAGTAACTCACTCAATTCAGCTATTTGTTTTAGAGGAAGAGGGGTTGATTACTTGGCAAAGGAGAGAGACAACAATAGTTAAAAAGCCAGTGAAGAGCAGTGGTCAGCAACCCCCGGAGCACTCCCAGTGTGTGGAGCAGTGATGAGCGCTCGCTCCGCATCAGGCGAGCCAAGCTCCCAGCAGCCTGTGCCCAGTCCCACACCCAGCACTGAGGCTTCACTGGCCCCCGTGGCTGTGCAGGTTATTAAATGATCCAAGTGCGCAGATCTCATCAGGATTAGGCCTTCTGTGATCCTAACTGCTCCTAAGAAACTATCCAGTATCGATTCCAAGTATTGACTCAGTACATTTTAGCATGCTGGTTGCAGAGTAGAAACAAAACCCAGCACCATCCCCTTCCCTGGGGAGCTTTTTTTTGTACATGTATAGCCTTAGTTTCTTCAAGCAGATAAAAGCCCTTACTAATCAGTAAGGGCCACATTGGGTAAATGTAAACATTACAGGTAAGTATTCAGGTGAAATACTCTTCTTAAATTCTATAAAAATATATTATTCGACCAAAGAGGATTCCCTTCTCCACTCCAATTACACATAACTAACACAGGTGACTTTTTTTTACTCTAGTATTTTACTAAGAGGGTGGAAGAGGACAGGTCAAAAGACTTCTACGGAGAACAGGTCAGGAATAACACTACTGGATGAAGGTGAGTGCCAAGGCAAGAGAGCATGACAAACATCAGAACGTGGCAGAAAGGAATTACAAGAACATCAGGTAAATAGCAAGCACCACCATCAAGAAACTGAATATAAAACTTCAAAAATTACGGTAGACGCCCATTATAGAATAATTTTAATGAACTTGCAAAGACAGTATTTCAGACTAATTTAACCAAGGAAAACTAAATGAAATCTCCCTGAAATAAAACAGGCTATACAGATGGAAGTCTAGTACTGTGGGTTTTACCTTTGGGAGTTGCAGCCTGCACAAGATTCTATTCTTTCATTACAAATCTGTTGTGTGGGGGGCGGAGGAGGAGTAACTGTGTTACAGGGATAAAAAGAATAGCACAATTGTTGTAAGAACATCTAGTTTTCTCTATGTATTTCTATCCATCACAATCCATCCTGAACTTCAAATCTATTTTTTCTCATTGCCTTACCCTATACTATGCCAGTAAAGGATATTTTAATGCTGGGGGGGAAGCACTCCATAGATAAAAGTCCCTGAACAGGACATCACAAATTCATTAGTGAAGATCATTAAACAGCGTTCATTTTAAGCAAACAGAGAAAACAAAGAGAGCTGATCAAGCTCCATCAGGAGAGTGAGGAGGACTGGCAGGAATAGCAGCTGTGCTCGAGCTCAGATTGGATTCGTATTGGCAGAACTGTGAAATAAAGCCTGCAACATACTGTGCTTTTATGAATCCTGCTTCCCCAATAAAAGGCATCCAATGAATTTAATGCTTATGTTTTGCCTTTCATAGGCTGTTTTACTTAGGATGGTTTCTATACAACTAAATTTATAAAAGTCCAAGATGCAATTATTTAGACATGCTGCTCCTTCTAACGGTGCCCTCTAACACATACACTAACACAGCCTCATTCATCTGAGTATCTCCAAGTGCTTCATAAATGCCAACTGAACAGATGCCACAAATCTGAAAAACATTACTGCTGGAAAATTTTCTGCTATCTGACTTGGTTAGAATAGTATGTTTTATTATACAGTAGAAAAGGTCAGTGCAAGGAGAAGAGTCTAGTTTAAGCTATACATCTAACAGCATTTTCCCTGTATCAATTTTAATAATACATTTTTCACAGTCAATGATGCAACAGTTGAGTTCCTCCCTTACCAAGGAAAAAAACCCACTAAAAACTAAATAAAGAGTTTCTTAAAACAAAAAAATTATGTGACACATATGCCAAAACCTAAATTTCAGACAAATACAGAGGTATATGAAAGACACATGAATAAAAAAAAAATCCTTCTTATTTTCAAAGTAATGTGAAAATATACATTTAGGATTACATTTAATAGAAATTGATGCATATTTTATACCCTGGTCAAATGAAAAAAACTTAAGCCATTTTATTTCATTGAATCTAATTTCTGGGCATAGAATAGAAAAAAGGAGGAAAAACCTAAAGAAAGAAAGGATGGAGAAATGTGTAGGAAGATCTCAAAGTACATAAATATAGTGTTGTTCTTTGTGTTCCCATGTAGAAAGTACGAAAGTAGGTCGCCTATTATACATTACAACAGAGTGATATAAACCAACTTCTTCTGACTACCTTGGTAGGGAGAATGTTTCTGAGTATAACATTACATAATACACTGGTGCAACTACCTCAACCTGCTTTAAATAAGTAACACTTCAGAATTTGTGAAACTGATGAACCAAAACTTTCACAGCTCAGACTTTCCAACCTGAAATTGGGGCTAGAAACAGAAGCACAAGTCCATAAATTTCAAGATTTCAATGCCTTCCTATTGTCTGAGCAAGAATTCAGAGAAATTCTCTATGAATGGGATCACTGCACTCGTGCCTTCTCAAGTGGGATCACTTATGCAGGGAAACCGAGCAGCATAACTATTTTCCATCTACAGGTATGTATACCAGTTCTTTTTTTCATTTACCCTCTTTCTGAACCAACCTCATAACCCTGATTTCTGTGCTACTATAGAACAGTAAACTATTATTTTATAAATCAAGCTTCAGATCAAAAGGAAGAAGGAAGTGTCATTCACTTCAATTCACAGGCAGGCGAAAGGGCTGCAGTGCAATGTTCCAAGACAGAAATGCCTTTTCTTTGTGCTTTTCTTAGGTTCTGTCTAAGCAAGCTGCCAATTTACTTAATCCATCCATGAATGAAGGTAAAAAGGATTTGTCCAAGACCACACATAGTTATAAAGTAGAAACTGTAAAACATCTTTGCCTGTTGAACTCCCTTCAAGACTAAAAATAAACTTCTCCAGACTTAACAATGTTCTAATTATTCAAAATCCAGCCTGGTTTGTTCAGTCTGAGATCCAGATCACTCTGCTCAGAACTCAATGCACAACTAACTGCAAGTGTGGCACAACAGCACGATAGAAACTTTACATAAACATACAGAAAACCCTACCATCCATAAATCTGTTTTACTCACATGTTCAGCAACCACCAGTAAGAAAACACTTACTTCTAATATTCACTATTTTACTAGAAAGCCAACATGGTGCTTTACATTTCACCGGAGACAGATGTGTGTGCCTTGGTAATACGGATAGGAGCAGTATTTATTATATTCACAATGGCAGAATTATAATTTTGTGTCTTATATTACCACGATCAACTACCAAAACAGGTTTTTTATAATAAGCATCAGCTTAATGCAGACATCAGTGAAGTCATTCTAGTAGTTATGGGAACAAATGCATTAATTAATATTTTTTAATGTATCAAAGATCATATCTAGATTACTAACAGAAAGGAGAGCATAACTTCACCACCATTTCTTCAGCCGTGCTTACTTTAATGTAAGTTCAAGTAAGGATATCCTAAAAAGAGCCTGAGAAGATATACTTTTTCAGATAATTTAAAAACCATGCACAACTGCAATGGTTGTGCAACCAACACACAATGGTTTGCACAAAGGGGTTTCCTTCTTCAAGTATGAGTGAAGTATACCTCTGTAGGCACTGATGAAGGACTACAGTCTATGTTTCAATCAAGTTCATATTTAATGAAAGAAATTTTATGTGTTACATGCACTGTTAATTTTTTCAATCAATTGTAATTGTAAAAGATCCTTTGAGCAGTGGCAGTTTTTTTCTTGCTGCCCTTTTCTGCACAAAGGTGATGGGGCACCATGGAGACTTGTATATTTTATTATTATTAAGGGAGAATTACTTCAAATTAGTTTTAGCATATTCTGTTTAAAATCTTGTCTTGAAATTGCAGTATTTTGAGTCTATCCAGATTACGGTTTTCACAGTAATTTTTCCTCTGGCCTTTAAAGCTATCAATATTTACACAGCCAATTATGCTCAGTTTTAAACAGTTAAAGAAAGGAAAATACTATATTCAGATGCAATTGCTACAGCCCTTTCTCATGATATTTAAAAATGCATTTGATGCATGAAGCTTGGAAGCAAAATCAGTTTCCCTACTGCTTTTCAATCATCATGCAAGGTTGCAGTTCATACAATTGCTCACAAACCATAGAGACTGTATTTTTTAAATAACTTTTAGAAGGTAGCACTCGTCTACAGTTCCCATCTTAAGATCTCACAGCATTTTTGGCTACCATTTTAAGTATTTTTATAAAAGGAAGAAGTTGAATACACAGTAACTTGTCTGAGAAACAAATTTACACTTAAACCCAGTGACCACACAAGTCCTGTGAACAGTGTTATAACAGAAATATAATTCTTTGTGTCCTATGTAATACCACCTTAGGATTTTGTTAATGCTTCATCCATTTCCAGCTGATTAATTATTTTTTCCCCAGGTTTTTTTTTTCCCCCCTCTGACTTATTTCTACCCAAGAGTAGAAATGGAGAGTTAGGCAATCTACCTAAGTGGGAAAAATGAAGAAAAGAACTTTCTTACATCTTCAACTATAAATCCATAATTTCTTTAAACTTTAGGAACTGGTTTGGTTACACAAAGGAAAATCGCAAATCCTGAAGAATTTATTCACTGGAAAGGTGATCAGGCATTGGAATAGGCTGCCCAAGGAGGTGGTAAAATCACAAACCCTGGAAGTGCTCAAGAAAGAATCAGACAGACACCACTTAGTGCTACGGTTTACTTGACATGTGGTGTTTGGTCAAAGGTTGAACTCGATGATCTTGGAGGTCTTTCCCAACTTTAATGATTCTATGATTCTATTAAAAATATAAAAGAAGACAGGAATGCTATTACTTAATTTGTACAAAAATCTAAATTTATCAGAGATTGAGATTTTAAGTAGATCTGTGTCCATCTTTTCTCCTTCCAATGCCCACACAGATAATAATACTACTTCTGATACTATAAAGCAGAATAAATGTTGAAAGAAAAATTGGAAGAGAGGGGGAAAATGATCTTCACTGTCAAAATTAATAAAACCTGGGTCAAAATGTCCATTCAAACTAAAAATGTCCATTCAAATTACAGCTTGAATTGATTTTTCCATTGTCACTGCAGCATGCCCATCCTTAGAAAAAAGGTTATTTTGGAAAGCCTCTGTGTTAAGATTTCCTCAAATTCACCATTCTTTCTTGGTACCTTTTTGGAAGAAGGATTCCACTTTGAAGAATGCACTATGCATTGGAGAATCTCCATTTGAAGACTTCAACAATTACATTGTTTCTGTTACCAGAAAGAGTGTAATTCGTAGCACTTGGGTGAATCAAGTCATTTTTATAACCATTTTATACTTTTTATACATGTACATGCATCCATACAAAATATAACAACGGTACATCAATCACAGGAGTTATAGAATACGCTGTACAGTGTTCAGCTGCACATGTCAGGCTCATATGGAGCACTGCTTGCCATGGCAGTGGTGACAGCAGTTTTAATCGAGTCGAGCAATCACAGATTTCCTCAAGAGCACCAAGAGCTGTCTTGTGTCAGCTGAGTCAGCACCCCAAAATCCCAGGTTTGGTAGAAGACCTGGAACAGTGCTGAGAATGCCTTGGGTGGTGGACATAGCAGGCATTTTGAGTAGCCATGTATGTATCAGCTAAACTGAACAGCAAAGAGTTGGGTTTTAATAGTAATTAAAACTATTTGGATACGATTTTCTTCTCCCAAAAGAAGTGTAACAGAATTTGCTCATTTAAAGTTCAAATATCATTCAAATATCAAAACAAATAAATAAATTACTAACTCAGTGAGAATTCAAAAGCCAAAACACAGTCAAAGTAATAAATTTTTTCTGTTCAGAGGTAAAACAATAGCTGGCTGGCTGCTTTCTTGAGCCTGTCAAAGAACAGGCTGACCTAATCTGTGACCTGCTCACATTGTTCACTGCTTTGATATCTAACAAGCACTTACTAGACAATAGTAATAAATGGAAACTGGAAGCTATACATTAACCTGTGAATGTGTAATATTTGTCAAAAGATAATCCAGCTTCTTGCATTATTCTGCAGGTGCTAAAATTATTTAAGAATAATAAAAGCTCAAGCTATAAAACTCAGCAACATTCACATGTATTTCTAACTGCTACTATTATTCCACTGTGTCAGTAACCAATAATGCTATCCTAGAGTAGAATATTGCTGCCAATTTTACAAGCAAAAAAATAAAAATAGGTTTCTCCAGAATCAAAACTGCATTTCTTTCCATTTATTTATTCATTCATTCAACAGATGCATTAGCCAAGACTCCGCACAGAACCAGAATATTAAATTGTATCAGCTGGACATATTTCTAAAAAGAATCTAAAAAATTAAAAAGATTAGTGATTTGGTGAATTCATTTCTTCAGTATCTACATCTAGCAACTCTCAGCAATCTTCAAATGTACTTTGACAATATAGATGCTTCCAGGCTAGCACAGAAAGAAAAATTTTGCATCGTAATCATAGATTTAAACAAAGATTTAAAATTACAGATTAGCAATTTTATGTGGACTCTCTACAATCCACAGTTCCCTCTGCAGCTGCTGGTTCATGGAATTTTTGGGATCAATCCCATTTCCATTCTCATTTCCTTGTTTTGTGGATCAAATCTACTCAAGGCAATTTTGTGTCCAGCTGATCACAGGATGCCATTCAGCCAACTGCCATACATGGCAATTGTACCCAACAGGATTATACTGTGGTACCAAAGTGAAGAAATACTAATATTGCTGAAGAATTTTTTCAAAACACCCAAAACTTAAATCAAGGTTACAAGTCAAGCTCTTAGCAGCTTCGTACAAAAGCGACCATGAAATTCAACACTCAACATTCTGTCTATTTATAGCAAAAGATCATTAAGAAAATGAAGAAAGCCTATATAAATAAATCTGAAGAGCAGCTCAGTCACCCTTGCAGCAATTCCCACCATTTCCCTGTCCTTGTGTGCGACTCCTTTAGTTCTCATCAAATATTCATGCAACTAACTCCACGCCTGGCTCATCCTCAATAGGTGTCTTTTCTTCTTCCTTCTGCCACATCACACACACGTAAGGTGGCACTGGGGAGAATGAGAGAAGGGGAAATGCACCAATACAAGGCACCTAATATATTAATGACAGTTTCTTTTCACTATGGCAGAACACAAAGTACCACACATAAAAACATTATGTCCAGTTTGTTCTGCTCATAATATTGATTTGTTTAACTGTCGTTAAACTGCATGGTACTGCTTGCTATAGGTTTTATTTATGAAGCATCTTTACACTTAATTTAACTTCCTAGTTGATGTCGGAAGCAACAACTTCTCAATGTCAAATTACAGGTGAAACACAGTTCTGCATTTTTTCCCTGTGTTTAATACTCTTCTATGCATGCTGCAAGGCCTGTTTCCTTAGAGATGGGGAGGGCGTTTAATTTTGAAAAGATTGATGATGAAGTAGAGAGTTCTATAGTGTTTCATCAATACATTTTTTTAAATCTCATTAATTATTTGCATCTTCTGAAGGTTTGTTTTGCTCCCCCACCCCTCTTCCAATGCAGTTGAGGGCTTAAAGCAATTTAGATAAAAGTAAAGTTAGCGCAAGAAATAATTTATATTCTGACTTTGCCAATATATTACTTTACTTTAGAAAAAAAAAATTCATGTATTGAGAGATAGATACATGAACTATTTTTTCCACTCAAACCCCAATTCTCTCCTTATTATTCCAAAGCATTTCCTTGGTTTAACTTTGTCAAGTCTAGTTAGTCATTAAAAATCTGTGCTTAAAGATCTGCAAAGAGAATAAATGTGGAAATTTTCTACAGTCCATGCATTTTTCAAAAAGAAATTGACTTTGTATTACAGAGACTGGACAGATTAATGAAATACAGACAGCCTTTCCAGATCTGCACTAGGCATCTAGCACATAACCAAACTGCTGTTCTACAAAACACAATAATGTGAACAGAAACTATGAAGCAGACACAGGATGCTTGGGCATTGTGGTCATGGACATTGCACAACAAGCTAAAATCCTTAGTTTAAATGTTAATCCATGCTATCTCTAACTGTCCATATAAATTCACTCTAGATGAAGGGTACTGAATACAAACTAAAACTCTGTCTAGTATCAATCTTTATTGCCCCAAAGTCTACTGAAATAACTGCTTTGCCTACAGGCTTCAAGATTACTGAGAGTGGCTTTTATACTCTCACAAATGCTATCAACACAGCCTGCAACATTTATCAAGGTTTGCACTCAACCAACAGTCCAAGAGCCACTGAGTTCTTACATACAGATACACCCCAACAGCATAGGAAAATCTCTGTTGAAGTATTCTAGCCTAGACCTGTATTGCTTATTGAGATAATGCCAGCTTCAAGATTTCAGAGTGGGAGTATTAAACAGGGTATTAGCAAGAGTCCAATAAACAGGTAGATGCCTAGAATCTTTTGATGGTGGCAAACAAAATAGGTTTCTGAAGAATATATACAAAATTTGCAGGGAAAAAAAACAACTGCCCTGGGGAGGAACACAGCACGTTGAGTTTTCCTTTCACTTCAACAGCAAGGCCTCAGAAAAGGTATTACAACATACAGCAACTTCAAAGAAAAACATTTCAAGTCTAATGACCAGCAAGTTTAAAGTAGTAACCACTTTCAAAGGGCAGGCTCTCCTTTCCCTTCATTCTTTCCTCGCATTAAAACCAATTTGCTTGATTAATAACGTTCTCCATATTCAGCCATCTGTCAGAGGGAATAAATTCTTACTGGGCACCATATCTACTGTGGAAAGAATGAGAACTAGGAAAGACCTCTACTAGTGTCAGAACGGCAATTTCTCTTTCAGAAAGACAGCATGGTAACAGGCAGTCAGTGTGTAATAACTCTCAAGGTTTTCCCGTTGATGGGTTGTTGCTGTTGCTATTCTTCGTCTTCCACATTTCCTCCAGGAGCTCCTAACCCAAGGTATTATTTTGCAGAGCTGCTAGCCTACCTAGAAATAGTGAAGTTTCTCACTTCGAAAAGTACCAGAAATAATGCACATAACATTTTTCCTTTTTCCTATTCCAACTACACTTCATAGCTCCTACCACTGCAACTCATGCTACCTGTATGTTTTAATTGATTACTTAGATCATCAGTGAAGGCTGCTGAAGAATTTGACAAGCTTTTTCTCCATAAACCTGTATTTGCTCATCATCCATCAGTGCAATAAAAATGTCTTGAACAACCATTTTAAATTTCTCAAGATTTTATTAGTAAAATAAAACATTAGGCTTCAAGCCTAATGACTGCAAAGCCAGCTCCAGGCATCAACCATATACAACGCAAAACAATATTCCCTTCCTCAGACATACCACTGACACTACTGCTCTCAGCCTTCTCCCAAAAAACAGCAAATGAAAGCATTTTTCATACAAGCTGTGGTTTGCTTCAGTATTACAGTAAGTGATTTCAAAGACAACAATTATGCAGTGAGGTTAAAAATACTTTAGAAGATGGAAAAAAACTGAAACTATGGTTTAGGCACAAAAATCCTTGATATTGAGAGCTTCACAGACAAAATTAGTTCTTCATATGCATGCGTATGCATGCATTTTAACTCAGTTTAGGTATTTATTTTAGATTCTACAGCTACAATAGATATGTTTGTTAAAAAAACCCAGAAAATATGAAGGGGTTTATATTTCTCTTTCATCTCTCCACTTAAGAAAGTAAGAGATGTTTTTCAATAATCAATAAAAAATTAAACTATATTATGAATACAAATTATGAAAATGAATGAACCCAAACAACAGAGGAAGAACGAAAATAAACCAAATATGATACCAACACAAATCTAAATTTAGATCAACATGCACATCAATCAAATGAATTTTTTTTTTTAGTAGAGGAAATGTGAAACCAACACACAGTACTAAATTAGTTCAATTTCCATGTTATTATGCATTTATCATTATAGCTTATTAAACTATTTAAACTTCTCTCACATGTCTTTTTATGGCACTACATAAACAGATTTTCTATCAGTTTCCCTGAACAACCTTATAAAAACAACTGCAAAACCAAGGTGACAAAGAGAGAACAACCGAGTAATTTATAATTTAAAAAATCAGACAAGAAAATGTACTGCATATAATTTTTCAGATTTTGAGAATTTAATTTGTGGAATATCACCACTGTCAGACTGATGAGGAGAACTTCCTACATTTGAGTCGAACACAGAGGCTGACATTATTTTAACTGCTTATATCAGACATTCACAACAAGGAGGGGAATCTAACTACTGCCCTCAGGTTTTGTTGTCTGAAGAAGGCAAAGTATGTTCTTGTCACATGCAGAGTCACTGAACTTTGATTTTAAGGGTAGTAAGCATACTGGTACCTTTTCACACACTTTTTGTAGTCTTTCCAAACTGAATCAGACAAGCAGCTACCTGATCGAGTCTGACACATATGAAGTCACCCTTGTAGTAACCCTTACACTGTTGTGTTA
>VYZP01064766.1:2538-17990 GCA_013400635.1 Hypocryptadius cinnamomeus | reverse complement strand
AACAAAGGAAAAAACCTCTTGAATTTCAGCAGCCTGCTGCAAAGACAATAAAATTGCTACTTGTCAAAAAAAAAAGCATGTTAAGGGGCAACAAAGGAAACTGCAGTCATGTAAATGGCATCCAATTGCAGAGTACTGCCAATATTTTACCAGCCTTATTCACATTTTTCTGCCAGCTCTGCAAGGGTACACACTTCACCAAAAAGGAAGCTATATTAGGTATGATTTTTAAGATGGTAAAAGACAGATGTAATATATGGTAATCAGCAATTATTCCAGCAAAACTTTCAGTGAACTTATACTTCATATGTCTGGTTTTTACAGCTCTATAAATTTTGGTAGAAAAACTGACTTGGTCTGAAAGTTAGAGGTTTGCACTGAAGAAGAACTTGTTTGTCATAGGTCAGGTAGAATTTTTGTATCACTTTTGAGTCCCAGTTTATTTCAAAACTTACCTATTATTAATATTTATGTTCCTTAAACTCAAAATTCATTTGTTGCTACCCTTCAGAACTGCTACACATTTCAATCTGATTGAAAAAGTTATGTAAATTAGGCAATTGAAGAAAATAGGTTGCAAGTAGTTACTGAGTATTTTTGCTACAGGCAATGCAAGTTATTCAAATTGTTTCAGTCATGAAGTTATGGGCCTAATTCAGCTTCCACCACTAAAATGGCAGACTTTCCTTCCATTTTTTTCAGAGCATCCAAAATAGGACTCTAGAGAGATACTGTTTCCTCTGCTGTATCACCTTTAAAGACAAATATAAAGGTTATTTTGTAGTCTAAGAACTCTAAGAGGCCCATCAGTATTTGCATGTCATTGAATTAGATTTTGATCCCCATTTGTTGAGGCTGAGCCGCTCTGGGGAAATGAGCAGAGATTCCAGTCAGAATCCAGAAACTGCAATTCGCGTAGGGTAAGTCTCATATTTCATGAGATCCAGGACCAAGTTGTCTCCTGGCAAACAAGTGAGACAGGAGAACACAAAATGGATTGATTGCACAGTTTTAACAAGACTCTTGGTATCTCTGATGTCCCTAGAACCTCACTTTCAAAATAAGAAGCACACACTCGTGTACAGTTCTCCAGTCCCTGCTTCACAGTTGAAGAAAAAAATGCTAAAGCATCATCCCACAAAAGTCAGGACATCAAAATTCCCTCTCTCCTACCAGTCCTTGGTGACAAACTTGCTCTTTGTTCCCTGCCAGAAAACATCCTTTCTTTCTTCCTTCAAAAAGTACATGATTGTGCTCTGTGACCTTTACATTTGGGCTGCTAAAATTATTCAAGAAGTGTCATTGATAGGTGAAATGAGGAGAAAACAGTTATCCTGGGAGACATCTGGAGACTTCAAGACCATCTGGTGCTTCTTCAGAAAGGTCCCAAAGTTGCACAGGTACAACACATACAAATCATAATTATCACATGGCATTCACAGAAGGTGAGCATGTCTCTTGATTTCTGCAGTCATTTTAAAACTTCCTTGATATTGCCCACCTATGCTTCTCCACTGGAAGGAGACGGGATAATAAAGTGCTAAAACAGTATGGTTCAATGTGAGAAGGCTTGCATCACTTTAGTTTTGGAAATTTGAAGTTAAAAGACATGACTGACCTTTTTAAATACACAAGAGAAGAAAGGAAAGGGACTGCCTCGCTAAAAGTGTAGTGCAGGCACCAGACGAAATGATCAATAACTGGCAATGGTAAGTCTTCAGTCAGGGAAGGAAGTTTCTTAAGGATCAGAGGATCACTGAAGGTTCCTGACTCAACCTCAAATAAGAAGGGACATGGAACATTATACTTTTTTAGGAGGCAGCCTCATCAGGACATAAGAGGGATGGGACCTGGCTGTAGGGATCAGCTTCGTGGCAGAGGGCCTTCCTTCCCACAACAGAACAGGATGTCATCTTTGCGTTTTCTAAGTATCAGTCTCCTGTGCTCAGCACCTCCAAACTGAAGGAAAGTCTGGCTGGAATCAAAACATCTCTTGCATTTACAGAGGGCAAAAAAAAAAAAAGGATCCCTATTAGAATCCAAAGCTGTGTTTTGGTCTGGTGGGGGTATTTATTTATTTTTTAACCAAACACACACAGTGTATCTTTGTCATGGGCAACCAAGAGTGTCCAAATTTTTATAAGCTCTGTTGAATTTGTAGGTGCAAACCTGAATGAACTCAGTATGTCGCTATGGCCAGCTGCCAGCAATTTATTTCACAAACTTTTCAAGTTTCGAATTAGACTCTCTTCCATACTGTGAAAGAAATAAGAATTTCTGAAAGTTCTCCAAAATTATAAATTTTGTCAAAAATCCATTTCTGCACATCTTGCATAAGAAGGCTGGGATATATGACACACTGAGATTTATGCTCTGGGTAACTGCAAGCAAAGCAGGATAAAAAATTTTTCTCCAAAATGTCCTTGCCCATCTCATACTTGTGCCTCATCTGCAAGGTGAGACCATGAAGGAATGCTTGCATCTCTCTCTTTTACTGCTTCTTCCAATGGAAATTTCATTTAAATAAACACTTGCCTAACAAAATACTCCAATCGATAAAAAGTACCTCTTCTACATGTTCATATGGATAACTGCAAAATTTGGCAATTTTACTTACATTTTGATAAGGAATTATTTTAGGAAGGAACACAGAAGTGACAAAAGATAGAGAAATAATGAGGTGATGGCAGGAGGGAAAAAATAACCAAATGTTTCTGTCAAAGTCTGATACTGTCACATAGAAAAACACAAAATCTTTAGTCCACTCTCTTCAAAGCTTCGCCAGTTACCTGAATCCAAGAAGAATGGCAGTTGCTATTACAAGGGCAGAGAAGGAAAGAGCATATCCAATGGTGTATATGATGGACAAATTCAGGAGCTGTTCTTCTGGTGCATCCTGAGAGCATATAAAGAAGAAAAGAAAAACAAAAAAGTGGAGGGGGAAAAGAGAGAGCTCATGGCCTTCAGTTCTTTTCTCCCAGCTACTTTCTAGCTTTCTTAGTGATAACCAGAAATCATTCCCCTACTTTCAAGTTTAAATGCACATGTCAAATCAGTCTTCCACTTTCCATATGCTCTAAAGAAATAAAAATTTAATCTTAATTCCTCAGCTGCTCCCAGGTATTTGCTCAAATAGTTGGGTTTTGCAGCCTGGCTAGAGAAATAGATAATGTGACATTATTGCATAATAAAGTTGGAGAGACATGAATTACCACACAAGCAAGTCTTAAAACTGATGGCAGGAAGCACAGACACAACTCAGACCTGCAGTAAAAATGGAAGACCTAAACTTTTCAGACTTGAGTACTTCAAGCACGTCTCCTTACTGTGATAATGAGGGGGTACTCATCTACACTTCAAAGTGCAACAAGCCAGGTCCTGTTCGATGATTTCGAGGCAAAGCATGCCTTGCATTCACATAGCTAAACCCTTTTCTGCCCCCAAATAATCTGT
This sequence comes from Hypocryptadius cinnamomeus, assembly GCA_013400635.1. Lineage (NCBI taxonomy): Eukaryota > Metazoa > Chordata > Aves > Passeriformes > Zosteropidae > Hypocryptadius > Hypocryptadius cinnamomeus. The sequence goes on along the minus strand of VYZP01064766.1, from coordinate 14,537 downwards.
GTTCTGCCTCAACTATGCAACCTCCTGGTAACAAACCACAGCACCTCATGACCTGGGTGTCACCGCACAGTTTGAGAGGGAGCAACCTGCTGCAGACCAGAGCAGTGGGGGCTCTCTTCAGATTCAATGAAAATGTCATTGTTAAGACCCTTGCTTGAAAATTCTGGCCAAAATCCTTACACAGAAGAGAATTACTTGAAAAGGTACAGGCAGCTCTGCATTTTCACACAGTCTTATGGCTCAGCCTCTGAGGCACATTCATATTCACTGTTCTAGTTCATCTCTAAGCACTTATCTTTGTCTAAATAGACTCAGGGATTTTATTTCCTTTCTTCAAGCTGCTAACTCTGCAATTGACTCCTGAGACCTGTGCTGTATAAAGGAATACATTCCTTGTACTTCATAAATTAGGTACAGTTATTCAGATGCATTTTGCACAGCTAGGAGGATTTAAGGCTGTACCTCAGATTTGCTAGCTTAATGCTTTAAAGGGAATGCTACGAAAGCTGCCTTATGAAAAGGAAAATCTCTTCAGTATCAAAGCTTAAGCAAACAACTGAAACCTAACAATTTAAAACACGTACCCAGATGAAAATGACATCACACACCTAAATTTACAAAGATTCACTAACACTTTGGAATTTGTTTTAGTTACATTTGTAATGTAATACATGACAAACTCATAAAAACAACTTCTTGTTCCCACATGCCAGATGCATAAACCAAAGTTACTACGGGGCTCTATATACATTAGCTGGAAAACCAAACACGGCTGTTCACATTTCAGGGAGTGACACCACCTAGAAAGGGTTTCAGAATCCAGATCAGTTCATGAAAAATTGGAGGCAGGTGCCAAATGAACAAGTGTTACCATTAGGTATCTCACTCATTGGCATGTCCCAACACAGCTCTGGAAGAAATCATAATGGCCAACAAGCAAAAGTCAAACGACCAGGCTCATACATAGCATTAAAACAATGTGTTCTGCTGGTATAGCACAGAACACAAAAGGGACAAGGAGTAAGGCTGCAAGTCAAAGGAAAAGGCTAAAATTCACATATTTGGAGAACAGAAACTCCCTTTTCCCATCTCCTCCTAGTCTGTAGCCATTTATTCCTTCTGAAGAATGAGGCATTGAGCAATGGAAACCATAGAGGGCATAGATCCTGCAGCTCTCGGGACTTTCATAAACTTGAACTGTTTTGACTAGGTAATGCACTGGCTCCCAGTACTCCAGGATTGAGTGCACTCAGTTTCTGCGAGGAAAAGCATCGCCCTGGGAGGTTCACAGTAGTAGTGGTATCACGTGTCATGGGAACGCACACAGTGCACTGGCTGACGCCAATGGCTGTCAAAAATCCTCTGAAAATCCCTGTGCTCTCCTTCATTTAGTGCCAGGCATCTCAGCTCCCTGCAGAGTAAAAAGTATGAGGGCAAGAAAATAACACTGACAAGCCTAATTCCAAAAAAAGAAAGGTAAAAAAACAAAAAAACCTTAAAAAAAAAAAAAAAAAAAAAAAAGGCAGGTATTGCCCCATGCCCAAAGGTGAAAAAGCAAATATCCTTCAATTCAGTTCATCTTAATCACCTTAATAGCTGCTAACAAGACAGACAGAACAAATGGTCACTATTACAATGACGTGACAATGGAAAAAAGGCAAAGGAATAACAGCAGGTCACTCCTGCAGTTGAGCTCTTTGCTCAACTTGCAACACAGCTGGGATGATCTGAGTCACTTCTCTTGGCTCTCACGCACATTTAAAAATGTGCACATTAAAAGTGCTCTCATCTACTCTTCATGTTCCCTTTGTTAAAGGGGAGAGACCTGATGTCCCTTAGCATTAGGCTCACTGAGGTGAGTCAGTCAAGATTACTCTGACAGGAGAAAAATGCGTGGGCATCAACAACTATTTTTTTCCTCTCTTCTGCTTTGTCCTAAACAACAGCAGCAAAAGGCAGGGGGAAATGGGAAAAACTCTTACCTGGTCAGAGGGCTCACACTCAGACAGGTTCCTCCAGGGCAGGGTTGAATTCTCCTTCAGCAGCCAGGTCCCCTCCGAGGTGCAGAAGCGGTACACCTGCCCATGCAGCACTGCCAGGAGCAAAGTGAGCCACAGGGTCAGTGGGAAGAGAGCCTACTCAACCGAGGGGCAAGGCTCACAGAGCATCTCCATGCAACCCTCCTTGCTCAGCCACTGCTCTCCTGGCTGGAGGGGGAGGCTGCAGCATGGCAGGGGAAGTGCTGCACCCGCTCCCTGCCTGCCCCCGACACTCAGCTGCTTGTCCTCAGGGTCCCGGAGCAGCTGCCAAGGTATCAGATGGCACCAGGACATGTTCCAGGACAGTTGCCTACCATTCCACAGTAACAAGAGACTGAAATAATCACTGCCATCTTTGTGTGGATTTTACAACATGCATAAATTCCAGCTCACGAAAATATTAGATTTTGAAACATACAAATTCTAGGAGTGTTAAGCTTCAGCCACAGATTCTACATGGAAAAGAAGGTTCACAAAGATTAAATGTGCTTTTTCTTTTCTGAAAGCATGCAGAACCGGAGAAACCTCAGAACAGGTACGCTAACACAAGCTTCCCAAAGTGTAAATGCTTATACAAACATCTGTGCTATAAAATGTAGCCATAAATCTTTTCCTAAACTACCTATGTACTCTTTCTATTCCCTCTGTCTACATCTTTGAATAACAAAATTAGCAATAAATTAAACAACTTTCTCAAGCAGTAAGCTGCTTGATCTTGTAAAAGCAAGTACATGGAAATGGCTCCCAATAAAATTATGCCAGATGGAAGCACCAAAAGAAAAAGTGCAAAGGGAAAGCAGCACTCAGTCATAGTGTATGAAAAGAAACTCCATCTCTAGTGTCTGGAGTACTGGGGAAATCTAACAACTTAAGACAGCTGTACACACAAGCAACTGGAAGTGTTCTTGTATGAGCTGCTTTGCAAATAAAGTTTTTCACTAATCACATTTTTGACCCAGTGAATAGACCTATTTTGTATAACAAAGCTACCCCTCAAAAAGCAATGCTGGGTCAGTCCCTCAACCAGGGTTAGCCTCTACCCAGACAAGGTTTGGAAAAACACACAATATTCTGGGGTATAAGAAGATGAGTTAGGAGGATTCAGTTCTACATTTGATGTAATATTTCCAATTACAGTTTTTGCTCAAACCCAGCCTTGCCTGCTGCAACCCCATCCTGTTGTCAACTCCCTCATTACTGCAAACTAGAATCATTAGAATTTGGCGTTTCTGTTCAATGGGAAAATTTTAAAACTTATTTGAAATTCTAACAACCCAGTAGGTTATTTGCATGTTAGCTGACAACTGGCAATCTGTTTGATAATTGTCAGCAGCAGACAACTAGCAGGTACTATATGTAATAAATGTTTAAAAAAATATAGACATTATTATTCTAATAAGCCATTTTTAATGAGTATTCTAAATGGTAGCTGATAATGGTTGTGGTAGGCACAGTCTATTTGGTTTTGTAATTGCTATACTGAATATATCAGTAAGAGGTAATACAAAGATGATATAAAAATTAAGCTATGCTTGTGGAGGTTTTTTCTTACTATTAAGGGTACCTGTTTTTGTGAAAACAGAAGGAGAGATTAGGTACAGCATCTGCAACACACACATTCACAGCCACTAACTGCACCTGCTCTCGTTATCTACTGCCACTGACAACCACTTCTTCAGGTCAGTGTATTGCTATGATGTTGCTCCAGGGTAATAAAAATGCTTGTTTAGGAGCATCAGGAATAAAAGACTAGGGAAAACATGGGTCCTCTCAGGAAGGATAGGGGAGACCTAGCTGCAAAGGACATGCAGAGGGCTGTGAGATACTCAATGGCTTTTTTGCTTCAGCCTAGAGAAGAAAAGGCTCCAGGGAAACCCTAAAGCAGCCTTCCAGCTCCTGAAGGGAACAAGAAAGCTCGAAAGTAAATTTAGATTAGATATTAGAAAGAAATTCTTTACTGTAAAGGTGGTGAGTCACTGCAACAGGGTACTTGAGAGGCTGAGGATGCCACATCCCTGGAAGAGTTCAAGACCAGGCTGGATGGGACTTTGAGCAGCCTGGCCTAGTGGAAGACATCCCAGTCCACAGCATGGTGGTTGGAATTAGACGATCTTTCAGGTCCCTCCCAACCCAACCATGCTAATATATTCTATGACTATATTAAGGATCTCACACATCATTCCCCCTCTCACCCACCCCCCTTACCATTAGTGGCCAGCAACTTGAAGCAAGCCATTCAAAACACCTGTGCAAAAGCAGCCCTAGGAATCAGTAAATATTGTATATTTGGAGCCAATGAATGTGAAATCCAGGAAGTTTAAGTCCAGAGGGTCATAGGACTAGGAAATTTTGTCTGACTACCATTAGATGAGCTATAACCAAGCATTACAAGACAAAGTTATTATGAGGAATAATCCCAGAAAACAAGAAATGTTACTGTATTCCTGGGGAAAAAAACCCAAAAAACACAAGGGAGAAAACCCCCCACCCTGCTAAAGGAGAATTAATTAAAAAACAAGCAAGCAAAAAAACCTAAACATAATTTCACATTTTCTAAAACTCTTTGTGAATTCTCCCCCTCTGCCAGTATTTCTTAGTGGCAAGGTCTAATTGGAATGAATGCTTAGCTTCAATATATTTCTTTTCTCTCCCAATCATCATGACACACTTTAATTTTCTTTTTATTGATAACACTTTTTAAATAATGAAGAGGAAAATCTAGTGTAACCTGAAGCCTGGCATATATTAGAGAATTGAAAGGTTTACTGTAAATGAAACATGGAATTTGCTTTCAGACAGAAAGACAAGGCAATTCATTTAGATACGAAGAAAAAATAATGTAATGCTATTACACCGGACAGAAACATTCCTGCCACATCTAGGGGTCACAAATACTGAAAGTGAATGGCTCTTACAGATTTCTAGGTAGTCACATGCCAGCTGTGTCAGGTTGTCATAGACTCACTGATTGCCAAAACAGGGGTGACCAGTGCAGGACTCAGAGGCAACTGAAGACCAGCTGGGCTATCTGTACCCAGGAAGAGCATTAAAATGTAAAAGAATAAATCAAACAAATTCCAAATAGATGAGACTGCACATCACAACATGAGAGCCTAAATACCTGGTTTATGGAATAATTTATTAACCAAAACGCTTATGAGATAGAAAAATGTTACAAAAAAGAATGTTTTAATGTTTGCTTTAATGTTTTAAAGAGTGTTTATAATGTTATAAAATTTTCCACTTTGAGGCACCATTGAGATGCTAGTTGATACATGGGACAATGCTCATGAAAGAGCTGAGAGAGTGCAGAATGCAGGACATGAAAATAACACAGGGCTGATGCACTGCAGGCAGCCAGCTACTCTCAGAAATGTGAAAACAAGTCTCACTGTTGGGGAAATGGAATGCTTTCGGTAATGTGTCAGACTTCCCATTACCCACACAGTATCACTCCAAGGAGCTGTGAAGGGCTCAGAAATTAATAAACACCACACACATGAGACCCTTCACGCCCTGCAGCTCGGCCCATCCAACACCAGCACCATGCAGGGTCTCCCAAGCAAACCCAGCCCAGGGGTGTGGCCACCTTTGAGCGCTGTGCGATCGGTCAGAGAAGCTGCCCAGAGAAGACTGTCCAGAGCCCAGACTTCACAAAGCATGCCCACGGAAAGGTGTGCCTCTGAAACAGAACCCTCCCTAACTGCATCAGCCCACAGTCATTCCTACTTTCTCCATTTCCCAGAAGCAGAAGGCAAACATCCTCCATCTACTCCTCCTGTGGGCAACAGGCTCAGTGACAGGCAGCCACCTCACCTGCTGCTGCCCAAACACAAAAAAGGTTGTTAGTCACCGACAGCTCAGAGGAGATTCACCTGAACTGAACGCTCTTCCCCAGTCTTGTCTCAGTGACATGAGGGACAGGGCAAAACACCAGCAACTCTGCTCTGGTGTTTCTCCAAAATAACTGATAAAACCCTGGAGACTTTAGTTCTTCTCATATACAAAATTCCCACCTTTGTTGCAAGTCCAACAAAATTCAAGGAATCCACTAGCTTTTCATCAGGAATGTTTTGACTCAAGAATTGCAAGCGTCTTACCCTTCTTTCTGCTCAGAGGAAAGCATGTGGCTTGCAATAAAACTACCTAAAAACATTTTGAAACAATTTTTTGACACGTACTTTTTATGACTCTCTCTGCACAGGTGGTCATGCCTTAAGATGGCAGAGATCTTCAACCTTCTAAAACAGATAAAGAGGTAGTATATGTACACATTGTGTCTTTGCTGAGAGCCTGGTCCAAAGCTCACTAGGAACCTTATTTCCTGCAACTTTCATGTGATGCCATTGCTGAAAAGAAAATCAGTTATTAATAGACACTGAGACAAACTAACAGTGACATGCTAGGAGGTGGCCAGTATGCCACGACAGAAAGAAGGCACCCACACAGCTTCCCCCACAGCTGCTGAGCAATTTCAGCTCCTTGCTCACAGGTGGTTTACTCAGAGGCGATTCACATTTGTCCATGCCTGAATTCTGCAGTGACTCGGGCTCTCTTACCTTTAATGCAGTCAAAACACCAAGCATACAAAGACCAGCAGCAGTTCTAACAGACCAGAATGACGAAAAAATTTTTTTTAAAGGTTCAAGGTGGTTCTTGCCTCCTTGCTATCCTGCAATAAATACCTTTTTCCTGTCCTGTTATGTTTTCTCTCGCCATACAGTCAATGTTTCAAATCATTCCACTATATTCTAGAATTGGCTATCATCCTCTGCAAATAAACAAATACACACCCAGTGCATAGGGAATCTGATTTCATTTACTTTTTAAGTTAAATGCAAAAAATTGCAAAACCTTAGGAACAGGAGCTTAATGGCACGAGTTTATTTGAACAGTGTCAATCAGACCTCATTAGAATTACATGTTAAAACACAGACTGATGACCAAAACTCAGTTTCTGTAAGCTGATAAAAGGTAGAGAATTAGCATTGAAGCTAATAACATCTATCTACTGAACCTGTAAATCAAATCAAATCCCAGAAGTAGCTGAATACTTTTACGTATGGAGAGCATGGGCAAAAAGCTCACAAACTTTTCCTTATTAGCCCCACTTTTACTAGAAATAAAACCAAATTGAGTATCTTCCCTATTTGAAACAGCCAACCTCATCTGCATTTTACAACATCAGGGTGTCAAGATCAGTGTGACATTACTCACCTAACTGTCCCTGAGGATAAACTGGAACATTATTCATTGTAAAAATAAATTACAGCATGTCCTAGCCAATCAATTCTATTCAGGCAGAGAGATGAGAGAACGAGAAGAACAAGAGGCTGCAGTTTTGTCTGTCTGCTCTGTGTCAAGTATTATAGACTTGTCCTCTGTTAACATCCATTCTCTACTTCCAGCAGGGAAATTGTTTTGGAAAGGGAACAATTTTCTTCATAAAGCAGAGTCTCTGCAGTATGAGAGCATCACTACAGTCTTCAAGACAGACTGGCTTGTTCCTGAAATGAGCAAACTTCCCTTTGATGGGGACAACAACTTACCAGAATGTAGGAGGTTGCACCTAAATTCTAAATTTAGGTTGCACCTACATGTTCAGCTATCACTTGCTGTGACTTGGGCAATGCTCTCCTGAAAGGAATCACTTTGGGCTGTAAAAGCTGCTAAGTGTCACTCAGCCTCAATCCTCATGCTGCTTTCTGCAAAAACATCCTAAACCCAGGACTGATGCCTAGGAGCAGGCAGCTAAAAACATGACATAAGGGAACAGCCTGATCCTGAAGCCTCTAGGGAGCTGGAAGAGCCCCAGCCTGCACCAGTGTCCAAGAATCACATTTATCAAAGTGCTCCTTTGTGCTGGGCTTACCACCACATCATCTGAAATTATACTACCTCAAGAGGCAGTTTAACCACAGGTACTTTATTTAGTATTCTTTCCCACCATTCCTCTTCCCTCATAATGTATTAGTCATCTCAACTACTTTGCTTTTATAATAACAAAAAGAAAAAAAACCAAGCCTGTGCTTGCTTACTTGCATGTTCCCTTGCACCATGGGGTGGCTGTTAGGTGGGTGCAAGCTCATGTCTGTATCTTGGTAGGAGCATGAAGGCATTTACTTTTCTTTTTTCTCTTGTTACTCTTCTTCCTTGCAGTGTTTTGGGGTTTTTTTTAATTGGAAAAGGCTGGAGGGATTCTTGGATCTTTCAAGCTAGGAGCTAGTGATGAGGAACATTCACAATAGAGATGCTGGAGGGATTCTTGGATCTTTCAAGCTAGGAGCTGGTGATGAGGAACATTCACAATAGAGATGCTTGAGTCTGTTTCCCCACCTCTCACCTAAACCTACTAAAAATTGTCTGCCTGCAGCAAGAACTTGAAGTGACCACCTGATGTGACCTTATGCAGACCTAACAGATACCTTTACATGGTGCAAGGGAAGATCCAACCAAGCACAGGCCACACTGCAGGCTGCACAGACACCCCTGCATGTCCTGCAAATTCTCAGCGCCAGAATCCTCTGCTGTGCTATCAAAAGCACAAAGTCACAGACACTGCAGATGGAGATGATGTTTGGCATCGCACAAGGAATATTGCCTGCATATAAATTCCTATTTAAAAGCATTCCTTTTGAAATTACATTAACACAACAGCACTAAAGATTCAAGAATTAGGAAGTGTTAAGCTAAAGCTACTTAGATGAGTTCTAGTTCCACCAGGTAACAGTGTTTCTACATACACAGTCATACATTTTTTTCCCAACAGAATCCACAGTTTTATTCAGGACACAGAACAGAGGGAGATAATTTAATGTGAAATTACTCATTCTTACTACTGTGAGACGCAAGCCATATTTAAGCAGAATGAATCAAGTCTATACCAAATACTGCATTTTCTTATTTGTCTGGTCCATTCAAAGACCACCAACAATTCAGCTCCCCAATGAACACGAAAGGCTATTAGCTCATATGCATAAAGAGATGATCAAAAAATAAAGACCATATCTTGGTAACATAATAAAGTCACATTTGTACTAAAAGAAAATTATGCAGCCACAAAATTTTTTCTGCATGGGCATATTCAGTTCTCTTGGCGCAGAGTTCATCCTCACCAGCTCCCCAGTATCTTGCCTCACTCAAAAGAACTTTCTCAGTTAATGAGGCAATGATCCTGCAGAGAAGAGCCCCCTTTACCACATCTCACATGCAAATCCATACTTCATACTGAAGGCATAAGATCTGGGAAAAAGAAAACAATCACAGAACATAGCTTCATAATTAAAAACTACTTGCATAATGGTGGCCAATAAAGGTTATGGAAGCAAAGAAGACCATACCAAACCACAAAGTATCCCTTAAGTCACAAGTGTCTACAACACTGGGTATGAGTTAGTATCTCAAAAACTAAAATAGCTTTCTGGAAAATAATATTGTTTTTAACAGAGCATTACCCTAAAAGGTGCTATACCCTCCAAGCATTTAATTTGAAGAACTTGTATTAAGAAAAGGCTGCCATTAACGATGCTAGACAACACTGACACCTAATATAACTTTTTGAAATAAACTTTAAATAAAATCATAAAAGTGCATGCATGCATGTAGGCATCAGGTTTAATAAAGAATGTTTATGAACTATAAAAGATATGTGAATTAATGCAATAAAAGAAGGCAGCTTATGAAAAACAAGTATTTATGATAATGGCACAGCTTTGTCAACATTTGGTAAGATACCAAAAAGTACCATTAGAAGTTTTGTTCAGAATAAATAAAAGTAGATTGGAATACATTTGTTGCAACAACAAATGTGATTGGAAGTTTAATGCAAAACAAACTTGTAAAAATGCTGTTAAGAGGTTTTGTAGTTTTAAGTTGTTGGATCAGTTAATGTAATTAATAGAAACTATCCTTTTAGAGGATATTAAAATGATGAAAAAAAAAATTCTGCAGTGAAAAGTTCTCTTAAAAGGCTGCAAACCACACAACTAAAGTTGTCTCCAGGACAGAGAAAGGGATCTATTTTACTACGCCCATATTCCAAGTCCCTATAAAAATAAGCAAAAAAAACCTCAAAACAAGCTAAAAAGAAAAGAAAAAACTAACAAATCATTAGCATAAAACTTGCTGAGCAAAAAAACCCCCAAACTTTGAGAAAAGACAACAGGTAACTAGTATGTTAAATATGCACAGTCAGGAGGGAGAGGGATGTACACATGCAAATAAACACTGGTTGGTTGATGCAGCTTCTGCACAAAACAAAAAGCTCCAGAACATGGAGGCTAAAACAAATGCCAGATGCTGCAAGCAAACTGCTAGTCCTTGGCAACATGGAAATTAGTGGTATTTGGTTATCCACAAAAACAATGGTATAAAGAACTGCTGATTAAATAATCCTAAATTTATCATCTCTCGCAAGACAGGTAAAAAGATCATGCAAAAAATCGTAAACAACAGGAAGCTTTCAGAAAATAGATCACAAAATTTATCTCAAACTATCAAACTTCATTTAGGGCTAACTATAACTCCACAGGAATTAGCCACTATCTACACAAAATAAAGAATGTAGATACTTCAAAGCAGAACAAATAAAATAAAGCACCTCATCCATTTTAAAGACTGAAGACACACCATTCTTCTCTCCCCTAACTGCATTCCTCTCCTTGGTTCGTCTCTTCAGGTTCATTCTTTCAACCCTTCCTGCTGCTGCAATATTTAGTTCTATGCTGCTGCTCTACCTTCGCACTCCTGCCCCCTTTCCCTTTCCCCCCACACTATTCTACTTCTCTCTCAGCTGAAAAATTTGCCATTTTCCAAAGCCACCATCTCTTACTCTGCTCCTCCACTGCCATTTTCCAAAGCCAACATAATTAAAACTGCAACCTAACTCCAGCCTCTCACATCTCCTTTCTCGCCAGTCTATTCCTCAGCCTTCCTCATCATACTCCAAGCTCCTCCTGCTTCAGCCAAGCAGTGAAGAGGAGCAAAATCAACACAGAACACCTGCTCTCAGATCTGGACCTACTGCAGCCAACAAGGCCACAAGAAGCCCTGTTCAGCCCATGCACCAAAAGCAGGTCTGACTTCAACAGTCACACATTTCAAGAGAAAGGAACACTACTCCACACTGATACAGCTCCTGGAGACTGTAGGTGCAAACAATCACACATAAGGAATTCATCCCCACAAGCTGCAAGAAACATATCACCAGTACCACAGTAACCACACTCCTCTTTCTCATCCACATGCTGAAATACAGAATAAGATTTTGACAAAATGTTCTTGGAAAACATCAGCCTTAAAACAGAGTTCTTATTTGTTATTATTATTGAATCTCATCATGCCAAGTGCTACAAATCCATAAGATACTAAATACAAGCTCTTACAAATAATGGAAAAAAAAAGGACCAAGCAATTTTATTATGGAAACCACCATCTTTTCTGTCAATAGTGTCTGGAGGCCACTAAAGCTGCAGGTATGTCTGGATTTACCTTTCCTTTACAAAGTCAATCTTTACACCAATCTCAATGATTCTTACCCTCCAACCCAAAGCTGGGACCTATCCCTGATCTAAAAATCAGGATCTCTTACACTCTTATATGGGTAATTTTCCCCAAGTTCTCAATTCCAATTTCATTTCTGTTCAATTTTCATTGCTTGAGAGGTATTTGGATGGACACAAAATCCCTTTGACTTAAATTTTTCTTTTCCTGCCAAGCACCAATCCCTTCCCTTGAATATTCACTGCCAATGATACCTCACATTTAAAAAAATTTAGGCCCACTGTCATTCATCAGTCACACCAACACAATGTTTTCCACATTTTACCCATGCTTTCATTCTGTTTAAAGGAATTGTTGGTGCCCTGCCTCATTAAGCTCCAGGACCATCACCAGGCAGTTTTTGTGTGTGTAAGGCAGTTTTTTGCCTTCAGAGGAAATATGCCATGAAGCACTTGATCC
>VYZP01064765.1:725-17423 GCA_013400635.1 Hypocryptadius cinnamomeus | reverse complement strand
GCCTCAACTAAATGTACAGTATACACAGGTGAACCCTGAAAAGTCAAAGTTTGTTACCTAATCTGAATCTAACTTATTCATTCTTTACCCAATTACAGCATATAGTCATATTAGAAATTACAACAACTAAAGAAACTGTTCTGAGCAAAATATTCACCTTGGGATGTTTTTAAAGAACACAGAATGATGGACAGATGCCATGACATCCAATTCTACCTTCCTTTTGCCTCACTTGGTCTTGGTCAGGGTTTACACTACAGCCAGACAGACATTACCTTCTCACAGTCAATCAGAGCTAGTCCTAGGCAATTAAGGTAGTTTTTGGGCTTTCACACTGCCATTCATTCTCCATCTCCTCACAGACGGTGTATCAGACACAAAATCTCTAAATAGACTGCCTCATGTACCCAGTGCTATTACTCAAGCAACCACGTGCAGAGAAGATGTAGAAATGCATTATTTAAGATGCCTCTGAGAACTGCCTGAATCTTAGCTTCAAATTAGGGGAAAATTCAAGCATATCCCCTGGTAGTTTCACACTAGTGATATCACATTGCTGCAAACAAATGCCCACACTACTGAACATTTTACTTGGAGCATGGTTATTCCATGGAACTACAGTTTCAAAAAGAGACAATCAAATAAACCTCTGAAAGGACACAAAGCTACATCCACAAAAGCATACTGCATACACGACAACAACTCTCAGTACATGCTGTCAGTTCCACTGACCACTTGTGGTTTCCAAATACTTTTGAGACACAGGACACAAGTGCCAAAATGTACTCATCTTTTGGATGCTGTCAAGAGGGCTGGCCAAACCACTGAGACATGCAAAAGAAGTTTGGGTACCACAGGGCTGCAGTCCCCATTTCAGAGAGGTGACTTTATGAAGGTAAATTTACTGAGGCACTAGGCCAGATTTAATCAAAATGACATGAGAATCTGGGGGGTCATACTTTAAGTTGGAACTATCATGCCACAAATAAATCTGCTGGTATATGTAGTTTGTTTCCTAACATGTTTGCTATCTGACTTTTCATTTTCCCAGCTCAGTGCTGTGCATTTAGGCTCAGCAAGTCTGCTCCCCTTGCTACATAAATATGTCAAGACTGGCATTAGTTTGAAAAGCAATTAAAATTGTTAATTCATGAGACTGGCATTTAAGTTTTGCCTTCTATCAGAAGGTATAAAACATGTTTTTATGAAGGAAGATGGGTAACATATCCATTTTGAAACTAAGGACTGATAACTAAGATATTAAAGAATGTTCCTGTGGTCAGCCAGAAAATCAGGTGCAGAAACCAAATTAGGAACTAGGTCCCAGTTCTAAAGACTTCATACTGGATCTTTTTTACACTTCTAATCATAATCCTCCCCAGCCAAAAAAAAAAAAAAAATCAGGTTTCACCACTAAATATCATATGCGAAGACATAATTAATTTCCACCAGAATTTTTCCAGAATGATTCTAGAGTCTTCCTCTGAATATTAAATATTTGATTGTTGTATCGTTAATTAAGAGAAAATGTCACTAAGAAAGGATATTGCTACAGCATAATGGTTTCCTGCTGATAGGGATATGCCAAGAGTGAGATAAGCAAGACGGAGTAATTTATTAAGCAACAGCAGACTCCAGGCAGTGCATTTCAGGAGGATTATATCACACCTTGGGTGGTAATACAAGGAAGAAGACTGAGAATTCTGAGCAGCTTTAACTATCTGAGAAATATTATAATGACTTTGAAGTGCTGAAGCTTGGAGGCTGTTTTATTCCTCCTATGAAATGTAATTTACACAAGGCAAACAGTGAGATTTGCTCATTTACCAGGTATTATCAGCATAATTGGCCATTACTGCCACCACTGATGACCAATCAAAACCTCCAGTTGTGACCAGCATTTTAAACAAATATAAGGGGATAAAAAAATGGCCCACCAGTGGTGCTTTAACATCATCCATTTCATAACTTTTCTGGGTTAAGCAAGTGTATTAAACTCTCTGAAGAAAATTATATTTTTGCAGCTAATACTTCAAGTGCTCATTATCCTATGGTCAAATTCTATTTATAAAACTACAATGAATGTTTGTTTTGTTGCAATCACTAAGAAGTGATTAAATCTTGAATGATTCATCCATTTAAAAGATATTTTTCTATTATAGCAAAAAAAACCTAAAAACCAACCCAAACAAAACAGAGCCTTGCATCTTTACCTGCATAATCTAAAATCCTGCCAGGCCAATTCAGAAATACCTTCTCTTACAGAAAAATTCAAAGCTAAATGAGCAGAGTGTGATAAGATAGAGACTAAGTCATTCATGGTGTCTTTCATATCAAATACAAAACGTAGTTCTCTGTAACTTCATTATTTTGTCAACATTTCATTGAAATCTATTATAGTAAGTTAGCTCATCACTGAATTCTGATGCAAAATTTGAGAAGCTGCCTTTAAAACAAAATCCCCCAAAACATTCTTCTGCAAGTCCTTGGTAAAAAATTATGCAGCATCTTACCTGTCTCAAAAACTGATCTATTATACAAAAAGGGCTGGCAGTAACTCTAGATCTTGAACTTCTGTTTCTTAAATCATTGATTTTCTCCAGTAATGGTGAGAGCAGAGTGCTCCCTAGAGCGTTTTGTAACAAGAGCCCCTAATAGGAAGCTAATAGAAAACCTTCAGGAGATTAAACTAGGTTCTCAGCAAGTATAAAAGTCATCAGAATGTTGCAACAACTTGATTCAGCTGATCTCAATGAAGATTTTAGTAAAGTTTGTAGAACCCCCAAATTTCTTTGAGAGTTCATATGGCAGGTTCCCTATACTGGCAAATTCTAATAAGGACAAAATTTGAGGGAGTGGCAACAATACCATGGCTAAAGAGAAGGTTGTATAGAGTAGCAAAAAAGCTGAGCAAAGTCTACAAAATATATAATTATTTATATATTAGACTCTCTGACTCAGACTCTCTGAAGTAGAAAGGGACCTTGTCCCTTTCTTGTCCCTTGTCCCAAAGCAGGGCTGCGTAGAGCCAGATTTCTGTCCAGTTGTCAAAGGTAATATTCCAAATAAGCAAAATGAGGAGCTTTAGCCACTTAGTTTTCTAGGATGAGCAAAAGGAAAATAACAAATTCAGAAGCCATGACACTAAATTTCAACACAACTGCAATCCTCCACAGCATGAGTCTATGAATTTGCTTCATCTTTAGATGAATAGACAACTCAGAGACAACAGATATTATCTTATCTACTCATGCCTGAATTTTGACTTCAGAGTCAGAAGCATTTGCTTTTAATATAACCCACAGCAGCATTCCTGAGATCACCTAAAAGTCTCTTAGTGGTCACAGCATATTGCAAATTCAGAGGGTATATTGGGTAGGAAGCCAAAGCATTTCAGTGCACTGCCTGCCCTTTTTATTTTTATAATGAAGGGCTTGAGAACAGAATAAAAAAAAATCCCTTTGCATTTTATACACTTTTATATTAATTGAGTTATATTGCAGCTTTATCCTCATATATCTTAAAAAAAAAATGTAAACTACTTTGGCTGATCTCAATAATGAATGAACATCAAAAAAAAAAGGGAAACTTAAAATATATCTCCATATTACCAGTCTCAAAATGGTGCCAAGAGTGGTCACTGAAATATGGAGGTAAAAAAGTGAAAGCCAAGTTCAAGACCTAAATTTAAGTGATACAAGTAGCAGTCACATTAAATTCCACTCTACCTTTAAGGAAGCAACTAAAGAGACTTAAATTTTGTAACTGAGTGTAACAGCAATTACAGACCTACCTTAAAAACCATTGGATTGATCTGTGTTGACTTTTGTCTATAGACAATGACACAGTATTTTTCTTTGGTGTTTCAAAAATTGAAAAAGGCTAAAACTTGTTAATAGCATTTGGAAAAAGGACACAGTGAACTAAAGCTACTTGCTAAAATCTGCCAAGTTTTTAACTATTTCAGAAGGAATGAGCTCTTTGTTTCAATCATAACAGGTAATGAGTTTTCTTAAAGAATGAGTTGTATTTTTGCAGGAGAGGGCTCTCTTCAGAGCCATGGCAGGTCTGAAGCCAGTCTGCACACTTGCAAATTTTCCCTCTGTCTAGAGGAAAGAAAGAGAAGATGATGCCACAAATCACTTGCTAGCCCCAAACAAAGAATCCAGAACTATCAAAGCACAAGCAATCTTTGGTTCAAGCTGCTTTGTTTCTGTCAGCACAGGGCATAAAAGCATCCTTGGCTCTTTGTTTTGATAACAGAAATGAGTACCTTGTCATGCTTTAAATCGCTGCTGAAGGATTTCTTAAGTGAACATGACAGTATTTGAAATGCCCCATGCTGCTACGCTTAAGATTTGCCAATCAGAATTAACAGCAATAGATTCACTATTCCACAACAAATAAAAGCTGCAGTTTTTCTGCTGAATGAAGAACTGATGAATGAAAACAGAGGCAAAATCACCACAATAGCCAGTAACCCTGTCAATGAAAATTATTTTCATATGTCTGTATTCACAAGGATTAGTAAACAACAACGCTTCAGCTAATATAGTTTTTGTTATATTCAAATTGAATGTGAAATACAGGCTGGCATTATAAATGGATCTCTTACTATTTTGCACTGAATTTCTGAGTTCTTCTGAGTCTTTATGTTTATATCAGTCAGTAAGAGTATTTTGGTATAAATAAGTATAAGTAATAATAAGTAAATGTATCTTGGTATAAATTCTTTCCAATATGTTTCATTTTTCCTTCTAGATACTTGAGGAGAGTTCTGCTTGCTGTTTGAAGGAGAGCAAAACTGTAGATACATGTCTGTTACTTTCCCTCACTCAGTAGGAGACAAGTGAATATTTAACTTTATTCTAGTGAATTCTATAGAGTTGGGTTGAAAATCCACACAGTAGAGTGGCAAGGTGTCTCTCTCTCTCTCTCTCTAATTCACCTTCCCAGTTTTGTGATTTTATTTTTCTGAAGTTGCACAACAGTTTTGGTGCCCCCAGATGCTTTGTACCACCAGCAGGTTTTACTGAGTTGCACCTCATGTGCAACACCTCTTACCACAGGGAGTGGATGCAGATCTGCTCAAATAAATTCCTTTTCTTTTCTTTCCTTCCCCCCGCACCGCCCCCATTGTATTCTGCTATTGTTGCCACCTGGTCCCCCTTCTTTACATCTAACTTCTTCCTCAAGTTCATGCTGAATTCAAGGTTTCTCTCTAAGCCCTCCTTAAGCACTCATTTTCATTGATTGGTCAAAAAATCCTTTCCTTTTTAAGCTAACTGAGCATCTATCCAAGCGCTCCCTTGTGGACTACTACTCTGGACCTATAAGTTAGGGAATTTCACAAAACACAAGCTACCTTGGATAAACGTGAGGCAAACAATTCAGGGGACAATTGTTCAGCCTGAGGTGTGTTAAACCAGTTGTGCCTCCTCTGAACCTCAGCTGGGCAGTCTCCTAGAAAGCTTTTAGGGCTCCTGTTGGGAGTACAGCAAGGATGCTCAGGCTAATAAACCTGTGTGGAATGGCTCACATTCATGCAGTAAAGAAACTAATTCTCAAGTTCTAACCTAACAGGAAGACTGATGTAATGAGTCTCATTCTGTAACAGACCAACTGCTCTCTCACAGCTGGATTTGCTAAACACACTGGGGATATTTTGGACAGAAAGAGAGCTTTATAAACCCACCCATATACATTCAAAAATCTTCCATATGTCTCAGCTGCTCTGAAGTGTTTGGTTTTATTTATTAAAAAGAAATCACAAAAATCCTGTAACTATCTGTTCAGCTCTCCTCAGCTGATCATCACTGCTCAATGCAAATTATAATTTTAAAAGTAATGTCTCTATGCTTATGTGTTTAAAATTACCTCACTAGTGGAAAGTCTCCACTTAAGCGTTTCCTTTTTTTTTTTGGATAGTGATATTGTTTTAGTTTTTTTTTTCCATTCTAGGAGTTTCATACTTGATTTTCATGGATACCTTTAGCTTTTATGATGTCATCTGATTGTTTTGAAAAAAGAATAAAGTAATGCTAAATCACATGTTGCCATTTTCACGTAAATATGACACCTTTACCTACAGTGTTCCATCCACATTCAGGTTAAAATACAAAGAACTGTCTGCAAGTTTGGGACTGTAGTGGCCGTGGCTCTTTGTAGAGCAGATGCTCTGTGAAATTAAAACAGGTGTACCTGCAGTGCCAGCAGTGACTGAGGAACAATTACATGGATAAGCAAAAAGGTGTTCATTCTGTTTTGTTGTTGAGCCTAAACCCCCTTTTGCTATTCTGTTAAGCTGTGTTTACTTATTCCACTTTGCTTTACATCCTCAACCAGTAGACCAGAATTCTAAGCAGCATATACCCCACCAAGATCTGCAGTCCCTGCTGTCTTCAGGATGCATGGTTAAAACTCTGCCAGAAAAGGTACATTGTGAAGGACTTGGGAATATATGCACAAGTGGGGACCAGCCTGGGCTACACCAGATGCTAGATGGGATTGAGAAAGCAATCAGGAAGGCCAGAGAGGCTTGAATCTAAACATTAGATAGGAAAATTGAAATAAATCAGAAGAGGGAGGAAAGAGTATCAGACACAGTAAGATGGTTTAGCACTGCTGACTAGTCTGAACTTAGTTCAAAATCCAAATCCTGGAATTCTCTGTCTGACTGGATAAGAACACAGCACTTGTAAAAGTTGAATAATTCTCCAGCAACTGATGAGCAGTATTTTTTTTTTTTTTTTACTCAGAGAAAAATCACCTTTCTGCAATAACAAAACAACAAATCACAAGCTAGCATGTAGTCCTCTAAAATTCTCAGGGTACCACATAGGGCAGCTAAATATCTAGGAAATCTCTTAGCACAAGGCTTTCCAGTAGTCCCAGTTCCTTGTGGGCTGTGGGAGAGGCAGGGGAGAGGAAGGTATCTGCAGCAATGGGGAGGATAAGTAGGTTTTCTCTCAGAGGCAGAGCCTCCCTCTTCTCTTACCTTGTTGCACAAAGGATCCATAGACAAACCACATGGAGTTGTAGAGAGTTGTGGACGTCATGGATCCCATCTGAAGGCGCGGGGGGTTGAGCCAGTTCAAGAGGTAGACCAGGAGCCCCACTAAGAGCACCGTGCCAGCAATGCAGGCCCACAGGGAGAGGTCAAAGGGGGCCAGGCAGGCAAACATGTCCACTGTCTTCTCTGCCTTGCGCAGCAGCACGCCCACCGAGTAGTCCATGTAGCGCGTCGTGAAGTCCACCACGTTCTCCCTGTCGGGGGTGATGGTGAGGGCAGAGATCCCGATGTCAGCTCTCTGAGGGAAGGAGGGAAAAACAGTGTGCATAAGTAGGAGCTGCAAAAAAGATCTTTGTTCCCCTGTGATTTATAGCAGCTAAGCTTAGGGAGAATCCCATGCCAAGACTGAGGTCTGCAGCATCATATATGTGAGCACAGAAAGGAGACTGAGGCTTGAGCAGGGTAGATCAACCATGTGTCTTAGTTGCTGCAAGCAAACCTCACTTGGTGGACTCTGGCACATGAGCTCTTCTTCTTGTTATTTTCCATGAAAACAAAATACTACAGACACAGATAATACCTGGAGGATATCTAGTTTTGGTCATTTTTGTCAACCTGGCTTATTAAAGCCATCACTGCCATTGTGGCAAAAGTTGGATTTCATGCATAGCAGATCCAATCATAGGAAATTAGTTGCCTGGTAGAGCCAAATTTATAAAATATTTTCATGATTTGATGATCATGAAAAAGGGATACTACCCTAGCAGCACCTGAAATTCCATAAAACATCAATTTTATCTACAAAGTCTAAAGTGCAGAAGGGCAGATTGTGCACGCAGTTCCTTTACGATTAATTCCTCTGTATCCTACTGACAAGCAATTCCTCCAGCAACGCCAATCTGTCCTGCAGCTAGCCTGGACTTGCTTTGTGCCATTTCCTTTCTTTTTTTTTGTAATTTAAAGAACACATTTCACATGAAAAGAGGATGAGTAACATTTCTTGAGCTAATAATTGCATTTCACAGTATGTATTAGGTCTCCAGGGACACCAGGCACAAGTACAGCAGGTGCTACTGTACCTTTTACAGGTACAATTAGAGCTTCACTGAAAACAAGAAAGGTTATTTAAAGCAGATATATGAATACCATTTTAAAAAGCCCAAATACTGAGCAATAAGACTGTGAATTCTAGATGTTTTAGTATGACAAAAGAGTACTTAAAATATTTAAACTTGTACTACCTTGATTTAATCCATTTTTGTTCTGCCTAAAGAAGTGTGTGATCCTTTGGAAAGGGGTGAGGAGAGCACAAAAAATTGAAAGCACTGAGTCAAACTTGATTAACTCTCTTGAATTTCTTTCTTCTTGCCCAAAGAAGGCAGAGATTCCTAGTTCCTTAGATATGTGATTTGAAATATTGAGTGGGAAGGTATGGCAGGTGAAACTGACTAGAAAATTTTGTAAATCAGCTGGGCTCTTTTAATATGACCTGCAAAGAACTCTGCAGCCCATGGCACAAACACACTCCTAATCACAGTGCTCTTAAGACTTCAGTTTAAATGATGTTACTTTATATTGATTGTTCACTGGCTAGAGAAAGCGGCAGAGCCTAGCTGGAAGCCTGATGATTTGGACAAAAAAAAGGTTTGAAAATATTGATTTTCTTAAAAGCTATGAATTAGAGCTTCAGCTTTAATTTGTGTGTTAAGTTCTCCGGTGTCATAAGTGAAGTTGTGTTGATGAGCACAGCTGAAAGCATGGCTTCATGAATTCACTTCAGGTCCCTTCCTAACATTTTTGTTAGAGTGATGATTCAACTGCCCTTTGCCCATGGGCAGCAGCAAACTTAGTCAGTAATTAGAATTATCCATGGAAATGTTCAGATTATCTGAGCCTCCCTATCCTCTCATTACAAACCTTCTGCTCAATGAGAGACTCAAGTGATTCACAGCTCCTGCTGACAGTCAAGCTCTAGCTCCAATGAGCAAGATGCAAACCAGTCAGCATTTGAATTGTCTTCCACAACTGTGAACATAAATATGTTTTTAAAACAATTTACAAATATAGAACTCCAATAGTTGTCAAACAGGAAATTATTATTGCATTTAATGAATAGCATAGATGTGAGCCTTTTCCCCTGAGTGTGTATCAAAAAGCAAAATAGGAATTTAGGGATAAGGTGTCACTGTCATATTTTCTGAAAAATCCCTTCGCCAGGATTTCTCCTCCTGGGAAGCTGAGAAGCCTCAGAGAAAAATGAAAACAATAATTATCTCATTTTGCTGCTCCTATGTTTTGCTGCTTTGGAATGTGATCTGGAGATTGTTTATCCAACACGTGGTTGTTTGATTAGTTTCATGTGAATTGTTTTTACTTAATGACCAATCACCATCCAGCTGTGTTGGGACTCGAAGGAGTCACGAGTTTTGATTATCATTCTTTGTAACCTTGTCTTTATCCTTTCTCTATTCTTCAGTATAGTTTAGTATAGCATTCTTTAATATAATATAATATCATAAAATAATAAATTAACCTTCTAAGAACATGGAGTCAGATTCATCAATTTCCTTCCTTCGACGGGGACCCCAGAAACTACCACAGTAAGGGAGGACGTGAAAAAAAAAACCAAACCTCCTAGACTCAGCCTCTGCTTATTAAGTTAGCTGTGTTACTAATTACCAGTATATTACTAAATACTTCTCTACCATACTAGATCATTGAGTTTCTCATTCAAACTGAAATCTGTAAGATGCTTAAAGATTCTCTACTGAAAAGCAACATACACCAGTAAATATACTTTTAGCAAATAATAGTTGACTGCATGACTAATAGAATTCTTTTCTGCTTTTCTCCCTCTTTTTACAGCAAAACACTTTTTTCCCCCATTAAATACACTGAAGAGAATTAAAGAAAAAAACGAGACACCATTGTATCTATGGAAATACTACTTCTAATCTGCATCTCTGGGAAGCAGTCCCTCCACATTCCCCAGAATTATGGCTCCACTGCACTTATCAACCAACTGTGACAGTGGAACAATATTGTGCTAATGGAAATGCTGCATTTCCTTTGTTCTACTGCAGCAACAATTGTGATATAATTATGTCTTGCTACTTTATATGCTACATATATAATTAAGGCTTCGAGGTGACCTAATTGCAGCCTTCCAGTACCTGAAGGGAGCCTACAAGAAAGATGGAGAGAGAATTTTTACAATGACCTGGAGTCACAGGATGTGGGGAAATGTCTTCAAACTGAAAGGGAGTAGGTTTAGATTAGATATTAGAAAGAAATTCTTTACTGTGAAGGTGGTGAGACACTGAAACAGGCTGCCCAGAGAAGCTGGGGATGTCCCATCCCTGGAAGTGTTCAAGGAAGTACTCTGAGCAAGCTGATCTAGTGAAAGATGTCCTGCCCATGGCAGTGGGGTTGGAATGAGATGATCTTTAAGCCATTCTGGGATTCTATATGTCTCCATTTCTTGAGAAGTAGTAAAATGAAAGGATAGGAGAGAGGATGAGAGATAGGAGAGAGGTAAATCCTGACTTCTTTAGCACTCAGGTGTTTAGCTGTTTCAAAAAAAGAAAAAATTTTCTTTTTAGCTGCACCGAAATACGAAAACTCATATTTTTTTACCTACTAAATTGGATCATAAACACCAGTTTCTCAGAAAACTGCACTTTTAGCACAAAACCAAGCTGAAGCTTCACTCAATACTTGATTTACTGATAGCGAGCATCCTTGATTACATATAGATTCTGTCATCTTGTTTCAAAATTGGAAGATGAAAAAAATTAAAAGCTTGTCATTAACATGTCAGATTGGATCACAGAAGACATCAGTTTGAAGAAGTAAAGGTTCACTTAGTGCTTTTGAGATAGAAAGGCAAATGCATGCAATTATGCCAATATTTAGATATAAAGCTGCCAATCTGAATTATAAACATGTATAGCTCTCCACTCACTAAGTTTTTGCAGTGCCAAAATCAAAAAACCATCATATGTCTTACACGTTTCTCATGAATGAAACTGTGACTCCTGAAACAGATTGAAAAAACAGCAGAGGGCATTATTTTGCTCTGTGTGACCTGCATAGAAATTTATATTTATCTTCCTTAGCAGCAGTTCTCCTGAGGCCATTGTAGAGCAACATAACCAGAATGAGAAAACCCAAAAGAAATGACCTAAAGGGTCTGATAGCACTGCTACTGGTGTCACAGAACCAGCTTATCAGCAAAGCCTAGAAATCCTTGAAATGTCCCTAAGCTACTGCTGTAGCAAGCACATCTCATACACATGGAAAGCAATCTTCCTGTGGTTCATCATCAAGAAAAGGGAAAAGAAATTCATCTATTCTAAACTGGTCCTGTGAGTGCCTTCATTTTATCCATTTTCAATGTTAAATCGAGTTTCAACAAATGCTAGAAGTGATAAAAAGCAGTCCCATGTTATGCAGTTATTAATATGGACATGCAAAAACCAATCAGAGAGATATTTTTACTCCAGCTAACACACATAGATCCAAATAATTCTGCTTTTACTCAGATATTATTTTTTTGTCGTCTCACTTTGTCTGTCCTGTATGGTTTCTCCCTTCTTATACTACCCCCCTTAAGAAGGTGCAACAGAAAAAGAGCCTCGTAAGAGGCTTCTGCTTGATTTGCAGTTTCTCTTAGAAATGATTAAGCATGTATTTTTCCTTTTCTGATGGACCTAAGTGGAATCAGGCTGCTTTCCCTATGCTATTTGCTTCCTCATGGCTCCTCACTGGAAAAAAATCCTCACAATGAAGGTAGCATGGCAAGATGTGAATAGCAATGGTGGATGGATGTGAATATCACCAGAAAGCCCAGAGTCATGCTGGAAAGCCTAGTGTGCTCTCCCAGAAGTGGCATTAGCCACTTCTCTTGCCTGACACACAGGCTTATCCCTCAGGCCATCTGGGTAGAGGGCAACTAAAGGAATCACTGTGAGAAGACAGATAATTAACAATGAGAGAAAGATTTGTGGTAAAGCACTGCTCTCTCGAGATGGTTTTAGCCTCTCCACAGAGGGCTGCTGCTCTCTGAACTAATCCTGTTTGTGAGATGAAGGTCTACAAGATGCAGTGAGAGCCCTGGTCACTTGACAGGAGAGGGACAAAAGCACCACGTGCTTCTCTCAAAGAGCTTTCCTTCTCTGAAGACCACCCGGTTCAGGTGTTTAGCAAACAGAAACCTTTGTACAGCAGGGTTACATTCAGAGTACTTTGACTAGAAAAGGTGCATGGACCAACTGTGTATCTAATATAAGACTTGACAATCAAAGGAGTGGAGGCTTGAATCTGTTTCCAAATTCAAATTAAAGATCACTTGCTATGTTCTGCTGATTCCAGCTCCTATTTTAGCAGCCAACAGAAACCTTGTCTTCAAAGCTGGAACAGAGTGAACTAGGCACAATGTCATGTCTGTGAAGCCAGCTGTTGGCCCAGGGCATGTACTTGGCACAGCTGGGCTCCTGCCCTGCCATCCAACTCCAGCAGGGCTGCTGCAAACAAGATCAGCCTGGGACTGCTCTCCCTGATACCAGGACCCGCACCAGAGACTGCTGCATGCTAGAGATGGTTAATGTAAGCAGTGAATATTGATCTTGAGCACAGAAAGCACGTGGTTGCTACAGCAACTGCTACTTCACATGGCACATCTTCTGGAGTAACCGAAGACATCTCTTTCTCAATGAGATGATCTCTACAACTACCTGGAAGGAGGCTGTTATGAGGTGGGGATTGATCTCCTCAGCAACGAGAAATAGGCCAAGAGGAAATGGCCTCAAGTTGTGCCAGAAAATGTTAGAAAAACTTCCTTCACTGAAAAGGTGGCCAAGCATTGGAACAGGCAGCCTGGAGAAGTGGTTGAGTCACCCTCCCTGGAGGTATTGAAAGGACAAGCAGACGTGGCACTTCGGGACCTGATTTAGTGATTGACTTGGCAGTGCTGGATAACAGTTGGACTTGATGATCTTAAAGGTCTTTTCCAATGGCTAAATGGCTGTATGATTCTGTGCGCTCAAAAAGAGAAGGCAGCTATTTTCCATCACCCTTGAGTGAGACTTGTCTCTTGCAGAACTCATTCCTGGCTGACACACTAACAGGCAAAGAGTACTCCCACTGTTTCTGGAATTCCTCCACTTGTTGGCCAGACTATCATGTACAACTTGGTTGGGAAAACAAGGAAATGCTGTGTCTCAAACAGGTTAGGCCTTTAATTTAAAACTATTCTCTGCTCCTTTACTTCCCCTTATAAAGTTGCCAAGTGGATGGAAATGTGAGTTCTGGGGGCAGAACGCAGCTCACAGTAAATAAGAAAGCAGCCTTTCAAGAACAGCTTGCACTTGGTAAGGGGTAGATAGACACTGGCTGCTCGCCCAGAGGCTCTTTTGCCTTAAGAGGGACAGAGAAAGGGAGAGAAGGACACAGTGAACCTTTCCTGCTAATTAATTATGTAAGGATAAGGAAGATGAAAAATTTTACACTGCCATAGTATAAGGAAAACATGGGTTTTGAATTCCAAATGCAGTTCCATTAACCCCTCATACACTGTAGATGTGCAGAAAGATTTCATAACCATGAAGACTCATTTACAGCAAAATCATAGCAGGCTAGTAAATCTGTTACACTTGAGACATGGATTTACAGATCTGGGTGGTTACCACCTTCAATGGGCTATTCCTTTGAATCCCTGCCTGTCTGCCAAGGGAACAAGAATGCCATACATGTTTTTCCTTGGAGCCATTTGGGTTGTTAGGAGTTCTGCCTTACCAATCATCCACTGCAAATAAATAAAAAGCATTCCAGGCCCACTTCCATTTCCAGACCATCTAGAATTAAGACCCCTCCAGTCTGTGTTATGCAATGGTCTGATGACTACTGTAGAGAACAGGGTGTAGCATATTATCAGATTTAGAGGCAGAAAGAATGGTTAAAAATAAATCAATGGGCCATTGTGTTGTCACGTCTCAAAATTAGATGAGGGATTTTTAGTTGTCAAGGTTTAGAAGGTGATGGAAAATCTACTTTTTTAGCTGTGTCCAGCTAACCAATTGTGAAGACAGTTCCAGTTTCCATCTTCATAAGGACATAGGGAAATGGCAAAGGAAGTTTATTATTACAGTGTAGGTGTATGAAAAGTGATATGGGTACAGAAATTAGTAGCTGGGTTTTTTCATTCCAACAGGCTTCCTGCTGCTTAGGAAGGCAGAATAGGTTAAACCTATCAGTAATTTTTAACCCATGGGGCATAATTTTTTTTTTTCTAAAAATATTATTTTCTCTTCCTTTGTTGAAAGACTTAAATGCTGTACCTTACCATGGTGCTCCTTGCTGTTAGCTGTGCTTATGAATTAAATTCCACCTGCACGTTTGCAAAAACACTTCTATAGCCAATGTCTAAGGTATTTACATGAATATCTACTGCAGCTCTTTAAGGAAGCACAACAAATGTAGAACTCTATAGCTGCAAAAAACTACCCCCACATGTTAATTTAGAGCTAATAAAATACATATATTCATAGTACAAATGAGGCACCAGCAAAATAAAGTCTGCCTAGTCTTTTCTCTCTCAACGGGAGAAACTCCAAACAGATAAGATGCAAAGAGTGGGCAAAAAGAAAAAAGGAAAACATTGCATATGCATTAGGTTCAATTTATTTACGATATAATATTGAACAATTAATGTCAAATCAAGCAGACGAAATGGTTTATTAATTACAGAATAGATAATACATTACTCTTGATTCATACATCTACATAATGTGTTGTTATTATATATCAATAAAACATTTTCTGTTGATTATATACTTCATGTACTCATCTCACCAACATTTTTCTAAGTGCTATATATTATGTATGTAATGTACCATTAATCACTGCAACACCAATTTTTCCTCTTTTGAACAGCCTCTTCAACTCATTTGTGTCAGGACTTGCCAAACTAATTAGGGTGCTGTGCATCCCATTATTTGACTAGATTCAGATTTTACTTTGGTTGAAAAAAAAAGAGATCGCCCCGCTTCTTAAACAGTTACTAACAAGTATAATTTCCAGCTTTTTTGTTGCTGTCCAATGCACACTATTCCAGTGCTGGCAAAGCGCAATAAACAAAGTGCTATCAATTACCTGTAAAAAAGGTTACTGGCTGATGCAAACAGAATATAACATATTTCTTAACTTTATCACATATTATTACTTGGTAAATGATTAATGACCTTACCTTAAACACCAGCTCTCCTATCAGGCCATTCCATGACCCATCATCCTGAGGACTCCCATACTTGTGATCCGGTGCTACATAAATTTCGTATTTAAAGCCGAGGTAAGTGGCCAAGGCTTCCAACACGTCTATTGAGAAGCCCTGATACTTCTTTGGTTTTCCCAGGACATTTTCAGACACCATGACAAAGGGCTCTTCCTAAACAAACAAACAAAAACAAAACAAAGGAGGAATCTGTTAATAAAGCAATTATATGTCATGTTTGGGTGCTGGGGTTTTTTAAACTAAAGAAGGAACTATTAAAATATTATTTATACAAAAATTTCCTAAAATATCTTGTTAGCAGTGCCCCCTACATTCTACAAAATGCTATTTTGTTTTGGATTTCCTTCAACAGAGACATTATATTTCCTATTATATATTGCAGAAGTAGCTCTTCTGCTGTAACATTACAACTGAATGCTTTTTAGTAATGCCTGCTGACCACACTTATGGTCAGCAGGACAGACATACACTCCATGTCTGGCCATAAATATGGAGGATTCTACAGCACTGCCGTTTTCCACTAGCTGGGCAAACACTGTACCTAATGCAGCCACTAATTCATGTTGTAAGGAAAGAAGAACATGGCAAAACTGAACCATGTGTTGCTCTTGTCCTCCTACTGTAACGTGAATATAGGCCAGTTGAATTTAAATAGTTCTATCCAAAGAAACTCCATTTGATTTGTTTAGGGACAATGAATTATAGGACTTAAGGCTGTCTATGAGAATGATTGGTGAATATTAATCTAAAAGATGACTGTCATAAAGGATAGAAATAGATTCCAAAAGCTCATACTGAAAGACCAGATTTCCAAACAACATGCTTTTCTTACTTTTCCAAAGACTTGTAATAGTTTTCTCTATTTTGTTATTAAATTGCCCCTGCTCTGTTATTCCTCCTGTCGCACAATTAATTTCTAGACATTCCCCTGCATTTTTTTTCAAAAAGGATATGAAAAACCAGATCATATTTCTAAAGACAAAAAATATATATTTGCCATAGACGGATTTCACTTAGCCTTGTTCTTTATTTTTGTAAAGAATAAAGCCTAAGTGAAATCCATCTATGGCAAATATGTATTTTCTCTGAAAACATCTGTCTGATTTAAGTACAGCAAAATATTAAATCATCCCCAAAAGCATTACGGTGCTCTAATGCATAGGTATTTTTTAAAATATGCTGCATGTCTTTCTTTTAATTCATTACATAGTGCTGTAATTTTGTATAAGGTTTACAGAAACATCTATTCTGAGGTGCAAAAAAGTTAGTTTTGACTTGTCATGGCTTGGCAAGGACAAGCCCATGAAACCACTCCCTGACCACTTTGCTCTGGTCTGCAAAACTGACAAGCACACAGAAAAAAACAGAATTGATTTTTTTTCAGTGTTTGTGGCCC
>VYZP01064763.1:0-11385 GCA_013400635.1 Hypocryptadius cinnamomeus | reverse complement strand
AGCCAATGAGGAAAGAGAGAAGGGAAATGCATCCGGGAAATTAGGATAAAAACGGAGGCCGCGTCCTCCAAAAATTTGAGAGATCCCACAGGAACGCCTCATGGCCTCTCCCTTTATTAAAATAAAGAAAAAGGACTTCCCTGTCTCCTTTTTGGACATAAACCTCTGATATTTGTGGATTCATTTTCCTAACACATAGAATTCATAAACAGATTTTTAAAAAAGAAAATGTAGGAAAAAGGATAGATTACTCTTCTTTTTTTCCCAAGACTGATCCTAGGAGAGAGCTCCTAACATCTGGAAGTCCAGATAGTAAACAGATTACAATTTTGATAGCCTTTGTCTTTACTGCTTTCTAAATCTGTCACCTTTTAAAAAAACTGAGGAATGTTGCAATTAAGACAGTCAGCATGTTTGTAGCAGGAAGAATGTTTCAACTTAATATAATTCAGGGAGAGGAGGTTTCAGTACAAAATCACATTTTCTTTCCAACCTTAGCCCAAAAGACTTACTATTACCAGTACTGCAGTACTTTTGTTTAATCAAACATTAATATTCACAACTTAAAAATTTCCCCTATTCATGTAATCTTTTATATTTTTCTCCCACAATACTTACTAGTCTTTTTATAAACTCCTTAGTTTTACAGTCCTATTTCATCAGCTGTACTTCTCAGAAATTCCTATTTTTCAATTAGTTTACATTTTCTTTTCCTTATTTAATTTTACAATTTGCTGCAGAGTATAAAATGAGGAATGAGTACAGGTCACAACAATGTCCATGAAAAAGAAATAAAATTAAATAGAAACAATAATATATTACATTAAAAAAGACTTCATTGCTTATTCAGCAGTGCTTTGTCATAACAACAGCACTAAAAATGGTAATGTTATCCATGTGATCAATAGAATAGACCCATAAAAGCAGTTATCTTAGATATACACCAAAATATATTAAAACAATTGTGCACTGAAAATTCTGGGAATATTAAAACACTCACTGGCAATTGCCCAACTTGCTTGTTCAGGCAATAAAAACAACTGGAGATGAATTCTTGAGTTGCAAGGAAAGGGAACAAAACTCCTTATTGGTGATTTTTATTTGTCATTCAATGATATTCCATGTTAGTAACAAAAAAGACAGCTATAGACTACACAGATACAAACATTTGATATTCAAAAAGCATCAGCTACGTTTCAAATATGCATAATTTTTAAGTGAAGCTTTATTATTTTAGAAAGTTGAAGGAACAGAACACAAATTTTTTGTCTCTTTTATTTGACATTCCAGTCACTAAGTAATGTGTCTAGACTTGGGATTCTGTAGACGTCTGGCAATAACTCAGTCATTACATTTTTAAGCACCGACATTCAGCTAGAAACATCTCATTGCTGAAATCATAACAGCTTCCAGAAAACAGGTCAAGAAGAGGAAAAGTGGAGCAGGGAACAAGGTGTTTTAGCCAGGCTATTATCTAGGAATAAAGTGAAGGCAAGGAGAAATTAGCTACATAGTGAACTTTCTTTGTCCTTCAGATTATCTCTATTCCTGAGCTCCTGTATAGAGAGGTCTTCATACAGCAGGAAACATTGGTGTGGTTGAACTGATGGATTTCCTCAATGCCTCCTCCCTTCAAGCAGCAGAGATGCAGAAATCACCGGCCTCTCTGGGTTGATACATACACTCAACACAGTCTTTCTTCTCCAGGGGAGGCTTGTCCTGAACAGCATGAATATGAGTAATTCCATGCCAGCCACCCCTGAGGCTTGCTCACTCCCTGGTGCCTTCACAAAGACAGCTTTTACCTTTCTATGAAAGAGAGAGTGCATGATTTAACACCTGTCTTTAGGAGTTTCATCTATTAGATCAATTTCCTAAGTTCAAGCTCTAGTGAAAAACGTTATAACAAAGGACGTACAATCAATGAAAGCAAATAAGTTTGTCAGGGCTTTGCTTAATTACAGCCATATAGTTTTGCAATTTGCTGAATTAAGCCCTAGCTGATTTACAGTCCACTCCATTTTCTTGCAAATTTTTCACTTTGGTATACATTAATTATACCAAAAGACACTTGGATCAACAAGAAAGTGTCTACTTAGTAACTACCTGACTTTTCTGCCTGTAATTCAAAATTTGCCATTGCTAGGAACCTGCTTATTTTTTCAGACATCTGTATAATTTATCAATGAAGAAATATTTTTCTTGCATGTCAAATCAGATATTATCTTGACACCAAATGGTCTACTTTTTGCTTAAGCAATCTTCTGAAGATTTGACATTGCTACTAATGCAAGGCACCAGATTTCACTTAACTATCCTCTGCAGATGTAATTAAGTACTTCCAAATGTTTTGCTTAATTGCATTCCTTAATGTTCTGAGTGATGTTTTGCACTTTTCCTTCAGTTACAAATTGCATTTATAGCTTCCAGTAATCCCATTTATCACTGCAATTTGCTTAGCTTGAAATGTGCTACATTAATTAGTTCTTTTCAAGTCTTTTGAAAGAAATGTCAGGAGATCATTAATTCTATATGGGCAATTTATTATTGCTTAAGAGAATTACATATTGTGGTCTGTTTCTTTTAGAAACTTCTTTTAGAAACTTATTTCAGTATTTCCCTGTATAAAAATTATCTTACATGATCACCTTTCATAAACCCTCCTTAGTGAGTATCATTGTAAATTTTATGGTTATAAAAGGCTCCCAAGCATTCAGCAGCCATTCCAAACAAATAGCATTAAGATTTTTTTTTGCAACTGTACTCTAAAATGAGTTCATAAAGCTGTATACATCACAGGAATAAGTAAGTTCCATGATTTATTAGTATGTAACATGGTAATGATGAAGGTACACCATACAAAGAAACACAGGGAACCAATAGCAGAATTGTTCTTTTTACAGTTATTAATATGTAGGAGAGACGATTGATTACTTTCTTGAAATAAAACAAGAATACAAACCTTCCGGGTTTCAGCATTGTGTCCTGGTATAAGAGTTACTGCTTGTCCACCTGCTTGATTTCAAACACATCAGTTGTCACATTGAGCTGAGTGCCTCTAAGCAGAGGAGTAAGTCTTAGTAAGATCACAGCGCTATTCACAACATGTTGACTTCGGTCCATGGGAATTTCTGAAGCCATCTGTTCCCCTCCTGAAGAAGATATGAGAAAGATCAAGTATTTTAAAAACCATAGGAAAAACTCAACTCCTGAATCTACTGACATTCATACTGTTATAACTCAAAAGAAGATCTAAGAAATGGTGGAATAATGTGAATACTAAACTTGAAAATCAAGACTCTAATTAAATATGAGTAGTCTTACCTTGTCAGAACCCATGTTATGATTCAGTTTATGTACTTTAGATTTCACACCCTAGAAACAGGGAAACTAACCCCTTTCCATAAAGGAATCATTTCTTGTGAAAAGAATAATATATTATGAAAATAAAAAATTCTTGTAAAAAACAAACACATAAAAGGTATATTTGAAGTTTAGAAGTTATCTAGAAGTTTATTATTCTTTTTAAGTCTAAGTAGTACTGTGGAGTTTGTTCATCTTACTGGACTCTTACTGGACTCCTTAATGAGAAAATCAGTATTTACCATCTTTAAGAATCTTGACCACTTTCTTCACCTTGATAGGCAATGGGACTATATCATACATTTTGTGGATCAGAAGGAGACTTTCTGAGTTGGTCTTGGTTTTGCAATATGAATGTTGTCACATTATGACAAAACTTGAAGACACAATATAAAGATTATGCAGTTTGGGATATGATGGATTTACTGGATTTCACTTCAGCCAGTATGAAAGAAAACCTAATTTTTTGAGACATCAATTATTAAAACATAAATATGAATAAAAAAGTTCACTATGATCTATACATGATTGTTCAAATAACAACTCAAATTCTGGATTACATTGAAAACTGTCTCCACTAACTTCTTATATCTCATTTGCTTTATAAAGAACAATACCCCAGTAACACTTGCCTGGAATTCTTCAGAAGTAAGCCTGGAATGGGATGAAAACTAGGAAAATACTATGAAAGAGATTCTGAGTAGGAAAGAAAATTGGCCTTTATATAAGAAACAGAGCAAAGGATTAAGGAATTAATCAAATACCGGAGTATGATGAAATAATAATTCAACACAGAGTCTCTGGCCCTACTCCCCAGGCTTTTCTTACTCATAAAAGTAGAAACTTGCTTAGATTAGGACAGACTTATTTAGTTCTTACCTTGCATTTCCTTTTCAGGTTATTACTGTCTGTAACATAGTGCCCTTGTGGGCACCTCTTGTCTTTTTCCTGTGAGATATAGGCAGAAGCAGCAGGCTAAGCAACAATAGGATATTCCAATTACTACTCTCTATACACAGTATCTAGCAATAATAGAATATTATTATGCTTTTCTTTCTATCTATTTTAAGAATGGATAATATTGGCATCTCTGCAGAGGGTTTCCAAGCCAATAGGTTTTTTTCAGAGTAGAGTTAAGAACTACATTACCTCCTGGGGGCCCTTTATAAACCTGAACTTTTATGATTGTATCAACGCTTTGAAGACCTATAGATTGTGCCTCGTTCAAAGCGGAATATTCTCTCATCACTTGGACAATGCTTGGGTAATAGCTTAAATTATAGCTACCTTTTTATATTAATACAGCCAGCACTCTTCTTGACCTTTTTCATACTTTGCCATTATCCTTTCTGGAATGAGAAACAGTTTTACACCTTCTGCCTCAGCAGTATGTCATTACCATTTGAAATTTCTCATAGAAGTAATTAACAGAAATTTAAGGAAAGAAAGTCATCAACATGTACTTTGCTGTGATTTACAGCTACCATTGCAATACTTATGTGTTTTAATGACAACACAGAAAATTGAGGTTATATAAATCCTACTAGTCAAGAAAATTGCTGATTACTAGTGGTTTTCGTATATGTAGTTTTTTCACGATTAAAGGGTTTGTAGTCACATTACTGGTTAATCTTGATTCTTTTTATGCTTCATCTGCATATGGAACTGCAATTGCAACTATCAGTATGTACAAACCACAGTCTTCAGTAAAATTTTTAAATATACACATGCTTCACAGACCATCACAATCAGCTTCCAGACTATCACTGATCCACAGACTGGAAAAAGGCTACTACTTTTCATTGATTAAAAAAAAAAAATTTAAAAAAAATCCTTATTTGTACAAGTCAATCCTTTGAAATTAATGAACACTGAAAATAAACACTGGCAGTGCTGTCCTAAATGCTCATAATGTTTTAAGAATTACCAGCAATAGAGTATCTAACTTAAAATGTAGGTATTCTATATGGATCTTTTATAGCATAGCTCCTTAAACCATTTCCCAGCACCATAACAGGTCAGTATTTCGATTTATATTTAAAAGAATGAGAAATCCTCCATGTTCAGAAATCATTTTCCATCGAAGTATACCTCAATACTACAATTTAGCTTGTGGAAAAATATACTGCAGTATTACAAAGAATTTATGCAGAGTAGTGTGTTTCTAATTTCATTACTATATAATACATTTCAATATTTTCACTCGTCTCTTACAATACTGAGCTACAGATTCTGTTTAAATAAATACATGCATTAGTGCCTTGAAACATTAGACATATTTTGACCCAGACACTGCTCTAAGTTCCTTTCAGCAATAACACAGGATCCATCTTCCCCCATATATTTACATACTCAGACAAGACAAGGTTGACTGAAAAGATAGGTATTGTGGAAAGATTTTTTTTTTCTTCAATTTTTCTGGTCTTCAGAATAGTCAATATCGGCTGAGAATGGCTATCAAACTGCAAAAATAGCAAGAAGGAGGATCCCGAAAGCTACAGTCCTGTTATTCTCACTCTGGTGGCTGGTAAAGTTATGGTGAAGCAGTTTATTTTGGGAAGTATTGAAAAATACCTGAAAGACAATGCAGTAATTGATCACAGTCTTCATGAGAGGAAAGTTCTGCTTATCAAACCTAATTTGCTTTTATGACAAGGTAACCCACTTGGCTGATCAAGGGAAGACAGTTGATGTGATCTTCTTCGGATTTCATTAAAGCTTTTATTAGTGTCTGTCACAGAGTCTGTCTGGAAAAAATGTCAAGCTCACAGCTGTATAAACACATCATGTGATGGGTGAGCAACTGGCTCACAGGCAGGGCTCAAAGGTTTATAGTGAATGGGGTGACATCAGACTGGTGACATCAGACAGGTGACCTCTCACTACTGGGGTTCTGCAGACCTCCAATCGTAGGCCCTGTGTCCTTCAACATCTCCATAAAGACCTGGACACAGGACTGGAAGGGATATTCATCAAGTTCGCAGACAGTGCAAAGCTGGGAGGAGCTGTTGACTCCCACAAAAGTAGGGATGCCCTGCAGAGAGACTGTGACAAATTAAGAGGGCTGGAGAATGACGGACCATATAAAGTTGAACAAGGGAAGAGTCAGATTCTACATGTGGGATGGGGCAATCCTGGGTGTGTGCACAGATTGGGGAAGGAGATGCTCAAAAGTAGCACTGTGGAAAAGGAGATCTGGTTGACGGCAAGTTGACCATGAAACAGCAGTGCTCTGGCAGCCAGGAGGGCCAGGTGTGCCCTGGGGGCATCAGGCACAGCATTGCCAGCCAGGCAAGGGAGTCCTGCTGGTCTCTGCACTGAGAAGGCCTCACCTTGAATCCTGAGTGCATTTTTGGCTGATGCAATATAAAAATGACATTAAACTATTGGAGAGTGTCCAAAGGAGGGCAACAAAGATGGTGGAAGGCCTTGAAGGGAAATTGTATTAGGAGGAGCTGGGGTCACTTGTCAGTTCAACCTGAGAGGAGGAGACTGAGGGGAGACCTCATCACAGTCTTCAACATCCTCATGAGGGGAAGAGGGGCACACACTGATCTAGTCTCTGTGGTGACAAGGACATGACCTGAGGGAATGTCCTGAAACTGTGCCAGGGGAGGTTTGTGTCAGATACTAGGAGACTCTTTATCCAGAGGGTGGCTTGACACTGGAAAAGGCTCCCCAGGGAAATGGTGACAGCACCAAGCCTTACAGAGTTCAAGAAGGGTTTGGACAGTAGTCTCAGGCACATGGTGTGACTCTTGGAGATGGTGTTGTGCAAGGGCTGTAGTTGGACTTAATGATCCTTTAGGTCCCTTCCAACTCAGTATATTCTGTGATTCTGTGAAGTCTCAGGCACTGTAAGTGTACTGGGCACAGGTGAAAGTCACCCTCAACTTGAAAACCCTTTCTCTCAGGTTTCCTGCTGTCGCAATGACCTGAGACTCCCTTTTTCCCAGCCCGATGATGGAACAAAGAGTCANCATGGTGTGACTCTTGGAGATGGTGTTGTGCAAGGGCTGTAGTTGGACTTAATGATCCTTTAGGTCCCTTCCAACTCAGTATATTCTGTGATTCTGTGAAGTCTCAGGCACTGTAAGTGTACTGGGCACAGGTGAAAGTCACCCTCAACTTGAAAACCCTTTCTCTCAGGTTTCCTGCTGTCGCAATGACCTGAGACTCCCTTTTTCCCAGCCCGATGATGGAACAAAGAGTCAGGATTCTTCAGCTCATGTTCACAAGGTTGTTTATTATCTACTGTCTAAAATATTTTCTCTCAGACCCGCAGGGATCTGATCTGCAGGTCTGTCATGAGCACACTCCCCACCCCTGGGATGGTGTCTACATTTTATACTATGAGTTACGTGTACTTTATTTACGATTATTTTCCAATAGCTATCACGTATGTTAGACTGTCTGTCTCTACTCTAAACCAATCTAAAAGCACCAACATCACCTAGAACATGGAGGTTAGAAAGGAGAAAGAAGAAGGACAGGGAACGCCCAAATTCCTCCAACTCGGGACTCCAAACTCCTATTCTAAAAATCCCAAAATTCTACTTTTCACCCTGTGACAACAACTACTATGCTATTTAAACTTTTGTGACTTGTAATTCTTCATACAAAGTTGGTAATTTGCTCCATGGGTCAAAATCAAAGTCACAGGTGCCTTTGGCTGCATGCCAGGGTTTCAGAGCCCCCTGCCAGGGGCTCGAGCCATCCAGGATAGCCAAAGTTATGTCCTGGGTTCAGACACCTTTCAATTTGTCAGTTCAGTTCAAAAAGCCATATTGATTTAACCAATCTTCTATTTCATCACTTTTTTTTTACATACTTATTATCACAGACAATAATAATTCAGATATTTTATAGCAATTTAAACAGAGTGAACTTCTCCTTGGTTAGATACAGGAATTATGAAAATACCAATCTGCATAATGTCTAAGATGAAAATGATAGCACCAGCACTTCTCTCAGCTTTCTAGCAAAGTGACAGGAAATGCTGAACAATCTACAAATTTCAGGGCTGTGCTTTTGAACTTACACTAAGGGAGGAAAGCTAGCATATAGATAATATATAAGCTGGGTATATATATGCAAACAGATCTTTCTTATTTAGGAACATGAGGATAATATAGGATTTTGGGGGTCTTCTTAATGTCAGAGACACAAAGTGTGATACACTTTGTTTAGGAGATGCTTTGTTAGTTTGATGATAAGTGATACAGTTTAAATGTGTGGAAAATTAATGCATTGGTATGTATTTTTTTATTTCTGAGCAAACTCTAGCATTTCCCCTGAATGAATTTGTTATGCCTTTTAAAATATTTCCCAGGAGATATAACCAGCAGTTACAGGTTAGACAAAGGAATATCTGGGTGAGAGACCACAGCACTGGACTGTATGATCTAAGCAGTCCTTCTGACCCTGAATGTAATTAGTTTGCAGAAAGTGTGCATTTTGTTTCAGAAACAGTAATAGCCAAAATACTTCTGTCAAAAGCACATTAAAACTGCAATTAGTCTGTAGATTTCAGCCATGAAAGAATTCATTTCAATTGAGGATGTTTATCTGAAATGCTGACAATAAGTGAGTACAGTCTAACAGGTGCTCCTATAATTAACAGCACATTCTGAATGAAAGATGAAATAATTTGGAGCAGTATTACCTTCCATTGCAATTTTCACAGATCCTAGGAGACTAAAATAACCATTTTGGATAAAACTGCACAATGTTCTTATTTTAATTTACTTGTAAGTATACTCATGGGACTGTTCTCTTTATCCAGCTAGTGCATTGACATTTGACTGTATTGCTGAGTTTTACACGTTACTTTCCTTTTCCTTTCCACTCTACACTGCACACTAAATGCTTTTAAATTATATAAGGTTTAGTAAGGTTTAGATATTCTGTTGAGGTTATTCTGTGGTTTTTTTTTTCTTTTAATTCTAGTGTTATTACTCTGTTCTTTATAATTTTATTTTACTAAAGTAAGAGGAAAGTGGTGCAAATATGTTTATAAATGCATCTAGGTGCAAAGACTATTGGGAACTCAGTAAAAATCTATTTGTATTTGAGTGTATCTCATCAGCACTTAGCAGAAGAAGCAAAAAGGCAACAAGAGGAGTAAAACCAGTTTCCTCTTGCTGCTTTTCAGGGATCTGATGAACTTGACTTTTCCCAAGGATAGGGCAAAGACATAAAATAATTATATCAGAATAAAAATGCTCAAGGGACTCAACTTGGACTCAAAAGGAAAGATAGTACTTGTCATTAGTTAACCACAAGACAGGTTGCATACATTAAAAAAAAAAAAAAAATTCTCTTTTCAGAAGAGTCTGAAAGACTTGGAAGAAAAAATGTGAAGTAGATAGAACCAGAAGAGCTTGAGAAGTCTTCATGACCTAAAAGTGGTCAAGCATGATATTCTTTCTCAGCAGAAATACAGCTATAGGCATTTGATTATTTCATTTCTTCTTCTCTCCCAGCTCCAAAATGGTGGCTGAATTTCAAACCTTTGTATAGTCTACATTTCAATTTGTGTACCAAACCCAGACATAAACCATAACATAAACGCTTACATAAATCAAACCTGGACCGCCCATCTGATACTGAGACTTTTGGATCTACCATTAGTCAAAGGATGTGAATGGTCACATCACAACATTTCTAGTACTGGGAAACAGGCAACATTGTGGAGCTAAAGATGAAAGGGATGGGTAGAGATAACCGAATTCTGCTCTGACACAGGCAACTTTAAGCAGCAGCTTAAATGAAAAAAAAATGCAGAAGGATGTGAAGGGTCTTGCAAGGGAAAGCTTTGCCAGTATTAAAAGAAAAAAAAAATCAGTTTATCTTTAATAATGTATAATGAAACATGAAATCTGTACAAAATTTACCTTGCTATTGAGCTCCAAATCTATGAGAGATGAATAAGCTCCAAATGTTAAGATCAAGTTTCTGTGTTAAAACTAAATCTAATGAAAAATGTATTTTAATACTTTTGTCTATATTAAAGGAACTTTCTCAGTCTAATCAGCTCTAAAATCATAGTAATACTTTTCTTCCTGCCACCATTTTGGTACCAAATATTATTCTATGTAGCAACTCTAGGTTTGCATACAGATTGTGCAATGCATCCTTCTCTTCTTTTTCATCTACTGCTTTGAAAACTGGGATTAATATATTCTGTTATCCCATCTCCCTAAAGTCATTATAAGCAATAGAATTTGACACATGTCCTGAACTCCAAGACAAATTAGATTTTTAATTTTTCCAGCCTTTAAGAATTTCACTTTACAAAGTGGGCAAAGGGAATCCCTTACAATATATAAACAGGCCCAGGTATGGCAGCATTAACAGCTAAATACTGAGGAATCAAATCTTTGCTCTGATTTCAATTCAAAGTTACTCTTTTTACTTCAATTTACTTCAATTTATTCACTCCAGTGTCACTGAGTCTGTCCCGAAGAAAATCTCACGT
Source organism: Hypocryptadius cinnamomeus (assembly GCA_013400635.1). Lineage (NCBI taxonomy): Eukaryota > Metazoa > Chordata > Aves > Passeriformes > Zosteropidae > Hypocryptadius > Hypocryptadius cinnamomeus. The sequence continues at coordinate 542 of VYZP01064763.1, read as the reverse complement.
GGTTTGATAGTCATAAACCTTTAATGACTACCTTCTAATCCACATTTAGTAAATATGCTTTATCATTCCTTTCTTACTTTCATCAGTTCTTTGAATTCAATACTAATTTGATCAGCAACTGTCAATAGTATGCTTCTTCTAGATTTTTTAGAGTGCTAGTTTATGGTAAAGTTTATGTGCAATTGCCAATTATACTGAGTAACAAGTGATTTATTCTGCTGAGATAATGATTACAAACTGCAATTGCTATTACAAGTAGTGAAATAACAGTGTTCCTAAGCATTTAATGACAGATTTTAGTATATTTCACTAGACTCAACTGAAAATGAATGCTCTTAGGCCCTTAGAGTTATCTTTTTGATAACAGCAAATATCACTAATGTCAAAGAATGTTCATGACAACATGCATATGATAATGTCTAAATTCAATATGCAATGATCAGTTTGGTCTTGAAGCTGGTAATGTACTCCCTCTGCAGTGCCAGACCAGACAAAAGTAGGACAGAGGATGAGAGAGAAAGAAGGAGGAAGGGAGAGAGAGA
>VYZP01064760.1:321-40424 GCA_013400635.1 Hypocryptadius cinnamomeus | reverse complement strand
CAAACATGCCAGCAAATCCCCCTCCTACGATGCAGTCCCACAGTCTGTTGAACCTTTCCAGTCATTCTCCATCATCCAGTAGTACAGCAAATTTTCGTTTCTTTAAGTGCTTAACCCAGGGCACACACATGCACAGGCATTTGTTACAGATTCAGTTTGGAAGTACTTTGCACCTATTTAAATTCCACATGCTTGCATGAAGTAATTGCTCAGAGTTCATCTTGAAAAGGAGACAATATGGACAAAGCAAACAAAATATATCATAATCCACAAATCCATGAATGTGCCTAAGCTCGAACAGAACACAAAAGAGAAAACCTTTAGGGGCTTTAAGTCATGAAGACAAAATGTATGACCCACCGAGTTTGGATTTTTTGAGAGCTTTGCAGTGAATGACATCCTGACTTTTAACAAATGTAATTTATTGTTAATGTAATTTATTAATTTCATTTCATTAGGAAAGATTTACAGTGACACTGAGGTGAGACCACAAGCCCAAAAACCTAGTGAGACTTTATAACTGTATAGAAAAATAAAGCTAATGAGAAATTTAAATTAACAACTAATATATCTGTAACATTTAGTGGACAAGAGGAGTTGGGCTACAAGGCTTTATGAGGAATGATAAACCAGTCTGTTACACAGAGGCACGGAAAGTTTCTGGTGTCCCCACTTGGACACCAGAAACCAAAAGACCCCTGGAAAAACTAAGAGCATCCACATGGCGTCTGTACTGATACAATAATCTGTCTGAACTCACTAATGTTACAGAAATTGAGAGCAGCAATTCACAGGTAAGGTATTCCAATATCTTGGAATCTGTCCATTCCAATATGGAGAAAGCTATAGAAAATGTAATTTTTTATCAAAATTAAGAGGTGATTCAACCCACAGCCCCAGAAAACTGAAGAGCATTTCAACATCAAATCCGTTCTCATGGTTACCACAAGACAAAGTAACAGACTTACAGAATCATCAGGATTGGGAGACCATGCAAGTTATGAAGTCCAACCCAGCACCACCATAATCACCTCTAAACCAAATCCCCAAATGCCACATCCAGACACCTCTTAAACACTTCCAGAGGTGGTGACTCCACCACCTCCCTGGCCAACACATTCCAATGCCGACCCACTCTTTCAGTGATTTTTTTCTAGTATTTAATCTGAACCTCTCTTGGCACGACTTAAGGCTATTTTCTCTCATCCTTTCACTTGAGACGTGGCGGGAGACCTTGAGATTTCTGTTTTTATTAATACATATAGCTAAAGATAGGAAGAGATAGAGACTCCCAACATTGTTCCTGGTAATTTCCAGTGACTATTTTTATTATCAAAATATGTCTCTATTTTCAGTTTGGATTTGTCTTGCTTTATCTTTCTGTCATCAGTACTAATTAAGCCTTCCTATGATGAAGGAAAATCCCTAAGGCATTTATTGTTTGTTTTCTTTCCATGGAAATATTTCCACAGTGTATCACACTCACCTCTGACTAGTCTATTCAACAGAAGAGAGCAATGGGCTCTCAAAGTTTCCCCACTTTTTCTACAGCTGAAGTATCCATATCATGAAGATGATTGTTATGACTCTTCTCTGCTTTCTTGTCATTTTTGAAAATATTTAAAATTAGGGAAGCTGGAATTGAATGAATTATCCTCAACCCATTTTCACCAGCGCTCCTTACAGGTGTGAAGTCTTTGTTCTCCCACATACTTTCACACCCACCTAATGTCTGTGCCAGCTTTGTCTGCCATCTGAACCAGGTGGAGAGATGGAGAGATCACATGTCAAAGATGGAACTTCACATTTGAGCTATGTCTGGATGGGATGGAGTTAACTTCCTTCACAGCAGCAGGGAGTCAGTGAATGGCTGTGGGGTCGCTTGTGTGGGGTCCATCCATGGCAATATTTGATAATACATTTTGTGATGAAAATAAAATAATAAGCACTTGTTTTGAAATGCTATTGAAATTGAATTGCTGGCTGTGTGAAACCTTATATGCTTATCTCAAATCGAGGTCTCCATAACAGTGCGCTGATAAACTCTATTGTGTCACCCCTGTTAATTGCATTGACTGGACCACTGAAGAGTTTCTTGCATAACTGATCTATACACTTCGAATATTCCCTGTTAAATTTGAGCTTTGTCCCTGACAGGGAGGAATTAATCATTCCAGGGCTTCAAACACTGTATATCTGGGAGAAGATGTCTGATATTAATTAAACCAGCAAATTAAAAAATCCAGTGAATGTAACTTGAATTTGAGCTAGGGGGAACATATAACATTTAACCTTTGGAATGAGCAGAAGACTCTCAGCTCCCAAAGTCTTGAGGTTACTGCTGTGTTTCTTTCAAAGATGTATGACATGGATCAGAGGTGATCCATGGTGCACCTGAACAATTCAACCTGCTCAGAGACTGCCTTGGATGGTCCTGTCTCTTGAGTATGGGGTAATCTGCTGGCAGCTGCTTCCTCTAGATGAGTTTGCCAGAATGATCCTTCCATCATGTAGAGGGTACCCTGAACTTCATGACACAGATTTCTCTCTCACTGAGAGGCTGATGTGGGAGCATCCAGTGGTATTCATTGAAGAAGTTACCTGGGAAAAAACCTGAATCATTTCTTCTTGAGATGGAAGTCTGTTTCCAGCCTGCATCTTTACTAGGGGCCATTTAAACTCAAGAAACAGGCAATGAGACTGAAAGGGATGCATGAGATGAACAGCTGAACTATAGGAAATGTTACACCTACAAGGCCTGCCCAGCCCAGCTCTGTATGATTCTCTACTCCTGGAATAACATTTGTGATTTCTTTGTTCAGAAAATGATAGGCATCTTTGCCCTAGTTGAGGCTCAAGTTATACAGCTCAGTGCAGAAGTTAGGGCTGACATTCTCTGGCTAGTGCTGTGCAGGGTTATGTTTAGGACTGGTTTTAAAACTGATGACTCCACTGAAGGAAGACTAAAAGAAGAAACACGTCCAGCTTCATTCTGCTGCAGTGTTGAGACGGCACTAGAAATCCCTCCAAGGCTTCAAAGATTATAGGGAGAAAGCATCATTGCTAAAGGTGACTTATGTGGGCACGAGTGAAAGCAAGGGGTATACTAAAGCAAAGGAGTTATCTCCCATCCTGCCATGAAGGTGTGTCAAGTAGCGATCTACACCTCTATGGGGAGAGTAGGAACTTCACTACTGTGGTCTTGCTAACTGGCAAAAGACTGGAAATCGCCTGAGTGAGAACCTTCTCCTTAGAGCACTGCCATCAGGACTTTTGCTCTATCACAAGTCTGTCCTCCCTGCTGCTTGCCATGGTGGCAGGAATACCCTTTCCCTGAGACCATGCTCTGTTTGCTCCCAGCCGGTGAGTGGGGTCCCTCTTCAGTCACCCTTGCACATGTGCACTTCATTGTACTAAAGCTATGTAACAGTGCTGGCTTGATTTATGAGGGCTGCATTTCTTCCAGTGATCCCTGCTGGTACAGGACTCACTACTTCCCTTTTATGTGTCTGTGTCAGAGGGCAACTGGCAACCAGCTGTTGGAAACCGATGTAAAAAAAAACCCCAACAAAACAAAACCTTTTATTATCATTGTGATATTATTTCAAGTCCCAGTACCTGCCTAGTGTCTCTGTAAGCAGAGCAATGGAGACTGTGGCTGCAGGCTGACTTTATCATTTCTGTGAAGAAATTAAAATGATATCATTGAATATCCGACTTGGACAAGTGACTGGGGTTGGAGAACCAAAACACATCCCCACTACAAAGTAACACGGATTCAGACTGAAGATGTGTTTTCTCAGTAGTCTTTTTACTCAGAGACCATATGATATACATATTTTCTCCTCCTAGGTGTCTGTTAATAAGGGGATATCAAAAGCTCAGTAACTAATTATAATAATAGCATCTTTTTGTTAAGGCAATCTCATCTCATATATCAAATCCAGTTGATCTATTGTGCTGTTGTACATTGTACAGATACAGCAGGGCTGGAGAGAGGAGGGTGGTGCTCCACAAACACTCTGCCTTCTTCCCTTCCCAGGCAAACACAAGGGTCCTGACACTCCTTAGCTGGCTCTGCTCTCTTTGTGTGCACCCACCCTGGGGGTGGCTTCCCAGTTCAAAGAGTCTCAAATTCCAGCTGTGTCAGGATTACTGGGGTGACTGGCCCAGGATGCACAGTGAGACACCAGCAAATGGCCCAGGAATTACAGGAATGTATTGGAGAGAAGTGGCCAAAATCATCAGTTTGAATTGTGCAGAAATGTGTATTTTCAAAGCCACACGTGGTGTTTGCAGAACACACTTCAGTCTACTTTGCAAAGTGAAAAGCATTTATAATTGCAGCATCCATCCTCTTGAACATCTCAGTCCCTTCCCCAAGACCTGCTGAACCTCAAGGACAGAATCAAGCAAATCTGAGGGAAGTTGCATGGCTCTGAGATAAGTTCCTTAAAATTTTATGTAAATGGAGAGTTGAATAATGGAGAAAGGGACATATGAGTGTTTTCAGTAATTGAAAGGCATAGGAAAAGCTAGGAATATTGTGGTCAGATGGAGAGAATATAGGAAGGTCTAGGAGAAGACAGGAGCACTGGAGGTACTGCCAAGGGAGCTGGCTTCAGGCAACAGCAGAATAAGAGAAGAGCTGTAGGAATGTAGGATACAAATCCATAGAAAACCAGGCTTGTGGAGTTGGATGGCTTATGGATCTAACTAGAATTCTGAAAAATTAATTTGCTAAAAAAAAATAATTAAAAAATTTACTTTGATGCTCTGATACTCTTTACCTCTCAGTGATGTTCACCAACTCTCAGTACGCACACAACCGCTCTCATGAGGTGCTGTGTCACTGTAGCACAAGTGAGATAAAACAAACAGGACAACAGAAGTGACAGAATCAAATTGAGATGGGCTGGCAGGAATCACGTGGGTCCCTGGCAGATACAGACAGAGCCAGTGGATCTCACAAGCTCCTTTAGACCTCAGCAAGGTAAAGCATCCTGGAGCTGGACAAACACTCTGTTGTCTTTCTCCTGCTGTTATCTTCCCCATGGAGGGAAGGTGTTCCAAACCAGAGAGAAAGCCAAGCTCCTTCACGCAGCCCAGCACCCCGTGCCTCCCAAGCTGTTCCTGTCCTTCTCCCGTCACCTCCTCCTGCCTCTGCACATGCCAGGTGACAGCATGTCTCAGGAAGGTATTTATTTTTGCGTTATTGGTTAGCTTTGTTTTACCTCCTAAGTAAACCTTCCAGTATTTATAGCCTCGCCTCCGCACTTGTAGTATATATTAGCCTTTTATGCCTTCTCTGTCACCTGTTGAAATGAGAACTCGGGGTCTTCGGGCCTCCGCGGCCCTTCCCTTACATTAACTTAAATCACACCAGATGTGGGCCCTTACTGCAGAGGAAGACTAATTGATTTCGCCAGTCACAATATGCCTATTGTTTTTTAACACAAATAAACACTGTGGTGTGGGGGGCTTGGGGTTGATTTTTTTTTGTTGTTTTTCCTTTTTTTTTTTCCCTTTGCCACAAGTGCCAAAGGTTATTCAATTAAAGGACTCCAGAAAGTGTGACTAATAATCCATGGGCAGGGTATTTCTACAGTAAAAAAAAAGAAAAAAGAAAAAAAAAATCTCCACGCTACCCTGAGAACAGCAGCCTCACCAGGGCTGGCCATAACTGTGATGGATGGCTGGTGTGTGTAAGACGTTATTATTTGTTATGTGAGTGGGGGGACATGGCAGGCACATTGGGCAGTACACCTGCTGGGCTCCAAGAAGCAAGAACAGCTGTGTGCATTGATTTAGACGCTTGCTACTTGGGGCTCCAGGAACGAATCAAGCGACAGCTCATAAAAAGAGAGGGTTTTATGATTTTTTCCCCCTTCTTTCTGCAAACAAACGGCCACATCATATGTTTTCCTAACGCTGCTATAACTCAAAATTAAATCCCAGCCCAAGGTGTCAGGCTGGTACCATGTCAGAATTGTAACGGCTTATTTTAAAGGTCGTTATGGATGTACCGGGGAAACACTGGGGGTTTCTGCACAAAGGTGCCATTTCGTTTTGCTGGAGCTCAGGCACTTAAGGGCAATTAGCTCCACTGTTAAAAAATGAGCTGAGAGTGTTTTAACTGGTGATTTTATGCTAATAACAACTACTAATTCATATTGTTAAAAAAGAAAGTGCAGGCTGCCAAAGCAGTGTACTGTATGGCCCCAAAGCTTCCCCTTGTCCCGGGTCCTGCCCCCAGCAGAAGGTGTGAGACGTTGAGGTGCGTGTCACGGGGTCAGCAAACCTCTTCCAGAGCACAGGAGACCAAAGCCTGAGCACACACCCTGCAGCAGGGACACCCAGGACCCTTTTCTCCACCCTGCACCCCTGCACACCTCTGTGGCACTACAGAGCTGTAGTTACCCCTGGATCCTATCACTTAGCACCAGGAAAACACCATTGTCCTTCCAGAGCATCCTGCAAGGCTGCAGCCTAGGCTTTGCTAGTCCCTGCTCACTGGTTCTTGTGCACCAGGGTGCCTGAGAGAGCACAGCAGCTGTGCCCTCAGGGACACATCTGCAGTCCCATGAGCAGCTGGGGGCAGAAGAGGTGCCACCAGAAAGATCTCAGCTGCTGCCTTTGGAGGAGCCAACTCCAAGAGCTTCTCTCTTGGCTGTGCTGGCACTGCTTGGAAGCAAAGATGAAACCTCACCGTAAAAGGTGCACTTGAACTGAGCGCATACAGCTCTGACACACAGAGAGAAAAGATCTCTCGTATGAGCACTCTGTACACAGATGCTGTTCAGGACAAAAAGCCTAACTTTAAATGCTGCCCTAACATCCATTCCTCCTAGTGGGTGCAGAGGAAGTCATCAGAGAAGAGCAGCTCCTGTTCCTTGCCCTTTCGATCTTGCTTTTCCCTCCTTAAATCTCTTACTGATGCAAAAGATCCCAGCCCTAAAATCACAGATTTTACTCACTGCATTATGCTTGTGATAAAGAACTAACATTTGGCCACTTGTGCAAAAGCATGTACAACAAATAGGCATAAACACTTAAACAAGGAGAGTCTTATAGGAAGACAAGACCACTTGGCTGGGTTATCCAAGAAAATGCAATTGGTTTTGCTTTTCTTAAAGAGGAAAGGAGATGATCAGCTTTCAGATTTGGTAGAAAGTTGATCTATTTCTACTCACTGACAAACAATATGGTGCAAAGCCATAAAAATTATAAAAATGAAATTCATCTGAACCTTGTAATATTATCTGGTCCTTTAAACTTTCAGACTTGCCTTTCACTTATGAGAATAGCAACAGTGAAAAAGAAAAAAGGTCTTTGCAAACATGAATTTGCACCATGGGAGTTATTTGTGAAGCTTCTTCTCTGGCCTGCTTCTCAGCATAACAGCCAACAGACAGAAATTTTTAAAAGAATAGGAATAAAATAGAAAGCACTCTAACAAATGGAAAATTTTATCACTTTCAGAATGAGATTCTGAAAACAAAACCATTATATCCCTTCCTTCCACAGACATGGATGTGTAAGCCACAGCTGACACAGAGCAGCAAAAAGCTTCAGAGACCTTTGCAAACAGCAGAGAAACCTTTCCTTCTCCTCCTTGTTCCAACTTGACACAGTCTTAGGTCTTTTAGCAGTATTTCTTCTACAGTCAGCAGACATCCATGGGAGCCCTGGCTCTTCTCTGTGTCTTCTCTATGTCTTCTCCATCCTGACATCAGACAGATCTCAGGATCCCCTTACCTTTTGCTGAAAGCATAACGTATTGGGCTGTTCACACTAACACAAAAAAAAAAAATCCCAGAGAAAATGTCAGTTTTTCATATTAAAGTTTGGATTAAATAAATTCTGAGTCCACAGAGTGGATGGAGAAAATTCTTGCCTGTGAGGCCAGAGCTGAGGTCCATCTAGCTCCCAGGCCAGCTGATTTTGTAGCTGGTTGCTGGCAGTAGCAACAGGATATGCAGTTTTGAGGTAAGACACAAACCCAGCCACTACCTGAGGCCCTGAGGACAAACCATCATTGAATTAAGGATGCTAATGACCACATCCCTTACTAGCCCTGTTAGTCCATTTTATGGACTCACTATCCACAAATTTGCCTAAAACCTGAATTTTGTCTGTCCCTAGAACCTCCCGTGGCAATGCATGCCAGAAGTTTGTATTCATTGTGTTAAAAACTTGTGTACTTCCATTTGTTTTTGAACTGTGTGCTACCACTTTCATCATATGCAGTTTTTAGAGTAACAGTTCTCAATTCACTTTATCTACCACTGATATCATTTAGTGGGGTGCTGAGCAAGGGAAAATACCACAACAGCTTTCATGGAAATACAAAAATATGTCAGGTTACCTTTTAAGAACAGAATTCAAACAAAGGTCAAGGGTCAGGGGATGGGATGGGACGGGATGGGACGGGACGGGATGGCATGGCATGGCATGGCATGGCATGGTGTCATTTGGGTAGGGAGTGCAACTCAGCATAACAAACCCATCTATTTGCCTGAAGGCAAAACCTTGGAGGGACATTGAGCCACAAGAGGTGATACATTTCTTAACCTTTGGGGTTCAGAAATCTCTTTCTCCTTTAAACAAAACAATACTCACTGTACCCTGTCACAATACATCACTTGCTGTGTTGTAAATAACCAAAACCACTGTGGAACAAAATGTCAACTGGCTAAAAATGCGCTAACTTCATCATCATCAATAATATAATGACACTTTCCAACATATTTTGTTTTAATAAAATAATGAAACAAAAACATTTAAGGTCCAAAGACTGCTGTGGTCTTGTGAATCTGAGTGTCTTCTCACAGACTTAACAGTTGTAATTCAAATTCCCCTAAAAAGAGGAATTAGAATAAAATATGAAATTATTACCTCAGCCTCTTTTATAATTGATAGACTTGTTTTTGTGTAACTTTTTATGTATAAAAATTCTAAGATGATAGATTTTTCCTGATTTTTTCCTGAAAAGTTCCCCCAGATAGAGAGTACCTGTGAAATGTGATCAGCTCACCGAGTTCTTATTTCTTCTGATGTTCTATGGAAACAAAGAGCTGGGGTAGAGATGCTTAGAAGCATTGTAGAAATTATTTTTAATACGTGTTAAATGAATATTCTTATGCAGCTGAATTTATCTGCTAGAACAGAATCCCACTTCTCAAATTTATACATTGAAATTCTGAATATGCATTGCCTATTAAGTATCTCTGACTTTTAAGGTTGTGATAAATCCTGGTGAAGAAGTGGAATTGCAGCAGCAAGGCAAAACAAGGCAACCCAAGCAACTAAAAAAATATCTAAACACGTGTGAGGCACCTTTTCTTCCACTACCAAGATGAAGCAAAGCACAAAGGGTAAAAAGCTGCTATCTTAGAGATAAGTCCTGAACTTACCCATTACTGAAAGAATGAAACTGTCATTTCCTATATGATTTTGGACATGAGATAAACTTCCATGCTTCTGTTAAGTGGAAGAAGACTTACAGAAGATACGTACAACAGCCACAATGTAAATTTTATACTGTGTATAAATAAAAAATACAGTATACACGTTAAATTAAACAGGTACTACCTGCATCTCCTGAAGGACATGGGTCTCTGTTGTTAGAAGCTCTAGGTGGTATTTAATGAAACAACACAGCACTTTAAAACAGCATGAGGAAGACAGTGGAAAGTCCCCAGTCCTATAGGAGTAAAGTTAGAACATTAGATGGCACCAGTGGTAAAATTTGCCTGAGAATTTGGTTTAATATTTTAATTTTAGCAAATAGCTCCGTAAAATCTTCAATAGTCTCACTTTTTTTTAGGGCTGAACATTTTCAAGCAATAGGAACAAAATTCTTCATAATTTCTTTAATTGTCTGATATGAAACAATTACTTCATTCATGAACAATTTTTGCCCAGAAGTAGGCAGGAGAAGTGTTTTATTTCTAATTTGAGAATGGATGTCTCAAATAACCCTAACATGTTTATTTGCCTCATGAAGACCACATTATCTTCTCAGCTTCTGGTATCTTCTTCTGACACTCTTCAAACAGTTCAAGTCTCTTGGGAGTTCCCCAATTATGTGCTGAACAAAGCTTGCCTCTTTATAGAATGCAAATTCTGATAGGATTGTAGTCCACAGGAGAATTTTTTGTTTTAAAAATACAAAACAGTTACCTCCTTCCCTTTTCAGGGTTTTGCATAGGGGCAGGCTGCCAAGGCTTGACATATTCCAGATGGATACACAGAACGGCAGTGGTGCCTTGTTCTGTGGTCAGACCTCAACACAGGAGGGTAGGAAACAATGGGGAAAGAGTAGAATATTTCAGGCAAAGTGTCCTAGTTTTGGAAAGGGCCAGGGGCTTTTTGTTCATTTGCAAGCACTTTCTCACATTACGAGCTGACGGGTTTCTACTGAAGCCCCTGTCAGTCAATCTCTCTGTGTATTTCTCCCTGGTGCTCCGTTAAAGCCAAATAAAACCTATTTGCCTCTGCTTTCCCTCCTTGTTGATGTATGTAGAGTTATCAGCTTCTTGCAGGTGTCTGTTTCTTGCATTTGTAATGACAGTTTAACAAAAAAATCAACCAAACTCGAGGCCACAGAAAAGCTTTCACAAGAGGGGTCAAAAGGGTTTCCTCTTCTGCTAAAGGTCTGCTACATTATTAGCAGTGCCGTGATAGAGATATTTACCTGTTGGTTGCTTTTCAATTGATTCAACATGTGGCTACAGGGAGGTTGGAGTCCTTAGATTAAACCCACTTCAAGTTAAAATCCTGGGATAATTCCAGGGGGGGGAAAAGAAAAGAGAGTGCTCATCCTGCTTTGGCTCCATTGTGATGTTTTTCTCTGTTTGGCTCCATTGTGAATTCTCACTCTGTTTTTAAGTTTAGCCTCAACTAAAAGAAAACAAGCAAACAACAAATAGAGAACAACAATCTCTAACAATTAGCGTTTTGACATCTAAGGAAGGCAATGTTGGATGAGGTCATCTCATCACAGCCCATAAAGCTATCTCTTCCTCCCTTTGTAATACCCATGTTCCAGTCCAAGTTCCTCCTTAGTTTTTTGTGGCTAAAGTGAACTAAACATCCCAAGCAAAATATGTGTCTGATTTATTGGTTGTCTGGGAAAATTAATGCTACAAATGCAATCATGTCTAATTTCAATTCAATAGGAAAAGCAAAGCCCAAAAGAACAGACCTCCCTGTGAAAGAATTAAGGAACAGATTCAAGGTTTATAAAGCCAGATGGGAGCAGCCTGCACATTGATCCTGACCTCTAGGAGAGCACAGGCCAGACCACTACTTCCCTGAATTACTTCCTTTTGGAAGTAAGGCACATATCTTCAAGAGAAACAATCAATCTTAATTTTCAAATTGCCAGTGATAGAGAACCTTGTATAGCCACCACATCTATTCCTTTGGTGATTAGGTGCCCCTCTCTGGTAACAACGTGTGTTTTATTTTTGGTCTGAAGTTACCATATTTGTATGCTGGATGTACACTGGATGCTCTGATGTCTTTATCCAATAGATAAAAAACCCCAAACCCCACAGAAGTTCCCCAAAAAGCCCCAAAAAACCCCAAACAAAAAATGTTCTCAATGTAGAGAGATATGGACAGTTATCTTTATAAAATTATTCAAGAAACCAAGCTCTTTTATAGTCTTCTGCTCTGGTGCAAGTTTTGCAGCCTTTTAACCATCCTCTAGATCATCCTATAAGACTTTTCCTGCTATTCAATGTCCCCAGCTTGGATTGTGGACACCAGGAAATGTAGATGTTATGGCTGCATTGTCACCAAATACCATAACTATATTCTATTTTCTCATTTCTAGTTCATGTCTGGAATCCTTTCTGGAGGTCTTCAGAGAACCTCTAGTGGACTGTGTACCCGCTTTGGTCCCAATTACCATTCAGAGTACACATTAAGTATATTCTGTCTGTATGGCTTTGTACTTCTTTTTTTTTTTTTTGTCTTTTCAGAAGATTGCCTTTACTTCCTAATATGTTGGTAGCATCTGTTTCACCAGGCAATCTGGTCTGCATCACTATTTTATCTTCCTGCCTTTTTTTTTCTCCCACTCCATAATATTTGTGCCATATCCAGTTTTTGTCAGTGGTTAATGCATTTTTTTTCTTGGACATTGATACTAATACTAAGTAGTTTAATTCTGAAAACTGAACCATGCAGGACTCCAGATAAAACTCAGTTATTTAACAAAGAGTCCAGATTTATAGTATTTCCAATTTATCATTTGATTTTTAAAATACTAAACATAAGTTGCATTCACTTTTTATTATGCTAGTTTCTGAACAAAAACTTATAGTGACACCAAATGAAATTCCATAGTGAAGGTTATTTTATTGACATACTAAATGTCTCTATGCACTATATTTAGAACCTCATCTCCCTTATATCCAAGGCTGCTTGGCAAAGATCTATTTTACATAAACCAACTTTGAACATACTAATTTTTGATTCCAGAAGCTCTGTCTCAGCCTCCACTATTTAACCTATCAGTTTTAGACAGGCATCTGCTTGTTTCAGTCATTCTACTTTCCCCTTTATAAGCAAGTGTTGTCAGAAAGCTTTTACACAGATATGTACATATTTTACATTTTTAAAGATTGCCAGAATTTACAGCCCTGTTTTCAAAGTCCAAAATTCTCCCTTTCATCTTTAAGGCTTTTTACTATGGTGCTTTGGCCAAGGAAGGTTTTTTGCATAATTTCCATCTTTCATGCAGAGCACAAACTTCAACAGTCTGGAACATCTGCATTGGTGCTTAAGAAGCAGCATGTCTGGTGAGTGCAGTGACCAGAGACACAACCACCCCTCTCCTCTTTTCTGCAAAGTGCATTTCACAGATACGCGTGAAAAGCAGGGCCCAGGAAAAAAAAAATGAACAAGTAGAAATATGGGAAGACAGCAACCAGCAAAGTGTCCAATCACATCTTTAACCATCCTCCTCCTCTTCTCAGAAGTGCAACAACAAGCAAGAGAGGCAATACTGACAGCTTTGTGAATGGAGCAAAAATACAAATTTTGATGAAGCTGTGTGACTTGTGTGTATTCTACCATGAATACATGATAGACAGACCTTATCTGAGCTGCACACATTGCTTTTGTGCCAAGTGTCTTACCTCCAACATCCATGCTTTGTCCTCAGGGTACCAAAGAACAAATGTCCACTGCGGTCAGGAATTTAAAAATAATTGACTAAGGAGTTTTCTGATCCACTGACATAGCTTCTAAATAAATCTTAGGCTCCTGAGAGTATTGCACAGGAAAAAAAAGGCTATCTCATGCCAGTAACTACAAATGATCAACAGGAAGGCTCAGGAAACTATAATCCCCATGAAACTTGGCTTAGCAGCCCAGGGTCTGGGCAGGTGGAAAAGAAAGATTGGAAGAGATACCCAGAGAGAGAGAGATAAGAAGATGTACATTTCCCAGTGGAACATCTAACATCTCCCTGCAGTATTTTGTTTTCTCTTTGACTGAAAAGTGGAAAATATCCTTAGCTAATCATTTCTGGAAGAAATGGGAGACTCAGAGTTCAACATATGGAGAAACCCTTTGGTTCCAACAGTCTACTTTTCATGTGCATATCTGAGGCTGCCAGACACATGCTTCCTTCACAATAAAGTATTTCATCTGACCGCTGGTCTTCCTTCTCTTTTTCTTCCCTTGAGACTGGGCGGTGGAGGGAACGCTTCATTACAGAGAGGGGAGGTTTTGTTTGTCTTGCACTTTTTATTTACTCCAATCTGTTGTGTATAATAAGGGCTCTTATTCAACTTGCTCTGGAGAGTATTTACCAGATATCAAATATCACGGTTAATTTGATACGGGACTTTAATCTTAAAACACCTGCTTTGACCCTGTTTTGGCTAAACTGTAACAGGCATTAGTCTCGGTGCAGAAGTGGATATTTTTGGAAGCCACAAGAAAAACGTCAGTTTTCATGTTACAAAACATATGGCTTTTCTGAATTGTTTTTATGTTTGCTTTTTTTTATATATATATATGCTTGTTCTAAAAAAGATACTATTTTTGTGCCTTCATAACCAAAGAACATCTGAACTTTTCCAGTTGAAACTTCCCAGGTGTTTACTTCATGCTGTTCTCATGTTGCAAATAAACAAGTTAAAATAATGGAAGCATAATCCATTTAACACACTTCTGTGCACATCCATATTCCAAAACCTCTTTAAGAAGAAAAGAGGAGACTCCAGACTCCTGGGGCTATTAACCTCCATGTCATCAAAGACAATTCATTCCAACATTCAAACCTTGCATAGCAGGGATGAAAATATGGGGAGATATGTTACGAAATCAGCATAGTTTGGGAGTTTTTGCTGCTGCCATTTGGTTGAGGCTGGCCCCACTGCTGTTCTAAGCAGACTGTGACACTTCTTGGCATAGAGTTTCAGACTGGTTGATGGAAAGCTGATAGCTAGTAGGTCTCATGGATTTAATCATGAATCATGTGCTTGGTTTTTTTCAGCAATTTCTCTCTAGCATGAATGAAGAGTGGGAAAATTTAAGCAGTAATAGGTCAAACTGAAAAAGGTTTTAATACCCCTTCTGTTTGCCTGTAAATTTTCAATAAATATTAAAACTACATCAGGATAATCAGTGCATTAAGCTTAACTCAAGTGATCCACCTGTTCCATCTTTCCATCTATGGCAGCAGTCAATATACAGGCTTATTAGGCAAAACTTGCCAAATAGATAAAAAATAACCTATATTTTTTACCTTTTTTTCCTATGTATATTGATTAGAAAATGAGCTTACATGTTCAAAGTGCAAGGTACATGCCTATTATCAGCTTTGATTTAATTATATTTTACATTTGGCACACAATTTTACGTATGTTGCCTGGCATCATAGTTGTTAAGCACTAAGCAAAGCCTGTGATGGAACTGGCTGCACTGGTAACTTCATTTTGTTGGTTATATGGATAAAAAGGACTGACAGCTACTCATAAGGATGTCAGATGATTTCTTCTGTCATGCACAGCTTTTTCCCAGCATTGACTGCTTCTCATTCACTGAGAATGCAATGGAGAGAAAAGCCTCCATTGCACCAGGTTTGTTGGTAGGACCTGGACCCCAAGGGGGACCCATGCTGGAGTATTTTGTGCCTGAAGGAATGGCTCCCTTTGGAAAGCACCCACGCTGGAGCACTTCTTGAGAAAGGACTCACGCTGGAGAAGTTTGTGGAGGACTGTCTCCCATGACTGGTGCAGGGGGAGAGTGTGAGGAGTTATCCCCCTGAGAAGGAAGGAGCAGCAGAGAACAATTTGTGATGGACTAACCTGCCCATAGAGGCTGAGAACTCCCCATCTCTGGATGAGAAGTTGTGGCTGCCCCAACCCTCAAAGTGTTCAGGATCAGGCTGGATGTGGCTCTGAGCAGTCTGGTGTAATGGAAGGTGTCCCAGCCCACGGCAGTGGGGTTGGAAGTAAATGATCTTTAAGGTCCTTTCAACTCCCACTACTCTATGATTCTTTAACCTCAATCCCTTCTCCCCACTTTCCTGAGCTGCTCTTAGGGAAGATATGGACAAAGACTGAAGTAAAATGAAATCTGGGAAGAAGGTGTTTTTAAGATTTTGTTTTATTTATTGATGTTTTTCTCTTGATCTGATTAGTAGTAAACTAAACCAACTTCCCTAAATGAAGTATGTTTTCCCTGTGACGATAAATGGTGGGTGGCCTCTCCCTGTCCTTATCTCATCTAGTTACAACCCCCTTGTCATGGCAGGGACACCAGCCCTCTACCCATCCTTGTGACTCCCCTCTGGACTCACTCCAGCCAGTCCATGTCTTTCCTGAGCTGAGGCCCACAGAGCTGGATGCTGGTTATCCAGCTGGGTTATCACAAGTGCCAAGCAGAGAGGCAGAATCACCCACCTCCATCTGCTGGCCACTCTGTGTTTGATGCAGCCCAGGACACCTGGGTTTTCGTCCATGGTGTTCTCAGGATGGCTGTTGGAGGGTAGCACCTGGATGTGATGCAGCAGATATATGGAACTTTCCCATGGGGTGGGAGGTGAATTTTGCCATGATACTGTAAGGAGGCTGAGGCTGCAGCTTCCACCAGGGATAGGCTCCTCCTGAGGCAGCTGGAACAACCACCCCTTCGCAGGCAAAGCCTTTTGTCCCAGTGGAAGCTGAATGTGATGAAAATCTGCCAGGAATTACCCATGTGAAGACCATAAATAATTGGGAAAAAAAAGGTGGAAATGGCAGGAATGTAAAAATCTGGCATCTCCCTTCATGATTTGCAAAGCAACACCCGGAGCCCAGCTGATAACACAAAGAAGATCCTTAGCTTTGGCTCGCCAGAAACAGAGGAAGGAACCAGCAACCTGAATTATGTGAAGTCCATCAAGTGCTGGCACTAGTAAAAAAGAAGGGAAATTTCAAATAAATAGGGTGAAATGGGAAGACTTCCTTAGAGCACATGTACAAAATTTCGTTATTGTTAAACTAGGGAGCCAAGCACAGCTTTTCATTTTCAGCTCCCTGCAAGATTGATTTGACTCGTATATAGTGAGGGACTTCAGTCTTTTGTAGCCACCTGGAGCAGGGGACCAGCAAAGGCCAAGGTATTTCCCTATCCAGGTGGCCCTCATAAATATCTCAGTGGAATTTATTTTCTTTCATTTACTTTGGCATTGCTTGGGCACTGCTTGATTAAGGGGTGGTGTGTAGGAACTGATATGCCCAGAGATAGACAGCCACATCTGCTAACCATTTGGATTAATTATTACACCTGTACCATAAAACACATGTTAATAAAGGGTTGGTGAACAGGTTCAGGTTGCAGTTTTAAAAAGGCCCAAAGAAAGCACAATGCTAGTCACATACAAGAATGAGCCAAACCTTTTGCTGATAAGATGCTGAAGGTTCCAACCACATCCAAGGAAGAGGCAACATCAGATACACATGAAAAATAAATCATGCTCAGGAGGAAAGTGAATATCCTGGCAAGCTATGCCTTTGTAGTCTATTGGCTAGAAGGTGAGCGACAGTACACATTCTTTCTTCCCTTCTTTCTTTGCTGTTAAATGTAGAAGGAAAAAAATCATTAATCACTCTGCAGGATACAGCACTTAAATGGGTAAAGTTGCTGAAGGGGTCTGGTTAGCATCAGCCGATTTTTCATTTCCTTTCAGTGGGGACAGTGTGGTGCTCTGGAATCCCTGGAGCCCAGGAGCATGAATGCAGGTATTGAATTTTCAGGAGGAGACAATTAAGACCGAGCATGTGAGATACAATCATATTTAAATTAATTCAGATACCTCAGCTGAAGACCTAAACTCTCTGCCTTCTTCCTTCTTCGGGAGGCATATTTGGGAGGGCTTTACTGGGCTGGCATTAATCATTAATCATATGAGCCTTGCGACAGTTATGATGGAACACAATGGAGCTCTGTATTTATTATTTCTTCCCCTGAAAAGGTTTACCATATTATTTCTGCCTGTGGAAAATCACTTTCCTGAACAATCACTGCAAATATCTTTTGCCTGTTTTTTACAGCTCTTTACTCTGAGATGGACTGAAGTCAGAATGGAGTGAATGTGTGCCCTGAGCCTGGTGCCAATTCTTTATTATTTTCCAGATATCTCCTTATCCAAACTAGCTTCCATCATGATCTGTAGAAGAGCAGAAGAAAGAGCATAGGCCCCCATTGTGAGGACACCTCGGTGTCATCTGACCTGCAATCCTTCTCACTCTGGGCTTCATCTGTGGTTGATGCTGGTGTTTACCTGGTATCTTTGATGGGTAGTGATACCCATCACTGCAAATACCACTAACAAAGGGCACATCATAGGCTGCTCTGATGTCCAGCACCACTGGGCAACAGTGCATGGTTGAGGAAATCTTTCCAAAAAGAGGAAGCCAGAGCATGCACCTGTCCTTAAACCTGTGGAAACGATATTTCACTGACAAACCCAAGAGTTCAATACATTTGGTCCTGGCCTGTGGCAAATGCTCCAGCCAAACTCTTCCCAAGCTGAATTTGACACTGAGAGATTGGCAGAAGATGCGTAACTCAGCCAAAAAAAGCTTCCCACTGGGGAAAGACAACTTCAAAAGGAGGATGGGTCTTTCATGTCATCACAACTCCACCTCCAGACTCTACTAGAATGCCTGCAGCAAGGACAGTTTGTAAGTAATAAGCCTACCTCTGGGAAGGTCCTGGAAAGGCAGTCTGGCCATCCAAAGTGAAGGATGCTCTTTCAAAGAGATTTTTCATGAATCAGGACAAGAAGATTAAGTTAAATGTCTGCCTCATCTGCCCAAAGAAATACTTGTATGGAAATACAGCAACCTACAGGGGAAAGGAGTAAGGAAATGTGAACTACACCAGGATATAATTTTAAGAGATAGCCCGTGATAAGTCTGATAAGGCTATTTATCTTGAGAGATGTGTTTCAGTGTCAGAGGTTTACTTTCCCCTGCAGCCTCAATTTAAGATTTTGTGGTCTTTACCTGTATATGCATATACTTCAACACTTTGGAGGATTGGAGTTAAAATTAGCATTTCATTTCCTTTATTTTCAAGCCATATTTCTGCAGTCTTTTTTTCATATTACGAGTAATATATAATAATGTACACTTTTGTGGCTACTCTGATCATTTGGGCTCTGTCCAGGTAGTAGGTGCCAGTTGTAGTATATGAATTGCAGTGCATAGAAACTACTGCTACATTAACAACGTTCATTTTTCTGTACTGGAATAATCTTTGGATGTATTCATTTCAAGCTATTGTTGTTTAGATTTACTATCCAGCTCCACCTTCTGGTAAACTTGAATTAAATCTAACTTTACATTTCTCTCTACTTGCAAATACTGAAAGAAAATTCTTTCCTTTGTAACTATGCTAGTGATCAACACTTAGCATACTTACAATTATACCAACCTCTATTAACCTTACCAGTCACTGAATTTGTACCCTGTTGCCTTTTTCAGGGATACATGAAATAAAAGCACTTTTAGAGAAAGCTTTAAAGCTTTAAGAGAGATTATCTGCATTCTCAAGTCATTAAATTTCTGATTTGAGACATCTCTTCAGGAATAGGTCCCAGGCTCCAAAATTACAGAATTGCTTCCTTAGACTGGTACTGCCACAGTTCTTTTAATCTTAGCTGCTTTTGAAAAAGAATGTACAAATGTGTCTAATGAGATATCCATCCATTCTCAAAGAGTTTCTCAAAAAAGATAAGCATGAATGTTTATACTCAAAACTGAGCATAAATTTTAAATTGCTCATTTAACCCTTTGCTTCTTATCCCTTTTGTAAAATATGTAAAGTAATCAGACAGCTAGATGTCACATACAAGGGACATCCAATACTCCAATACTACTGAGTTATGAAGAACATAGGAGAGCTGCATTCCTGTCTTGGACAGGGCATGGGGATGTTGTGAATTTCAAAACCAGTTATTTAATTAATCCATTTATCCAGGCTCCTATCTATGGTGTTCAGGTTTTCATGCACACATCTTGCCTGTGCCTTTGTAGTTTCTTTTGAATCCTCACATTTTTCATTTGTATACTTACAGTATATAAACTGTATCTCTACTAATGAGCTAACTAGGGCTCAAGGGTTAGTCAACAATCATCTATAATGTTAAATTTTGGTGCACACACTGACACAGCTTCCCCAAACCAGCTAGACCCTCACGGACAAAGCCAAGGCACAGTCTAAGGGGCAGCACAAGCCAGTAAGAATTTCCCACAGGCATTTTGGGCAGTGGTAAGCCTACCACTCCCCTTCACTGCTCATTTTATTTTTAAGGATTGACATTGTCTATCTCTCTTATTTTCTGTTCCTGAGAACACAGTAGACTGACAGCCTGGTTCATCTTGTGACTGGGCAGAAGGTGCATCAGGACATACAGCCCTGGTATACACCTTGTACAAACCAAACTGAAACGATGCAGTTTATTTCCACTTACTCCCCATGAGCAGACCACCTCTGTGTCTGACTGTGGCCTGCAATGTGCTAAGAAAGGGCTCTTCATTATACTAGTGTGGAGATTGTAAGCTTTTCAATATGCAGAAGGCTGAGGACAGCGTGCATTTTAATTTGTTTTCTCTTGAACCAAATCCCTATCTTCTTCCTGTGTTTCTACTCAAAGAGTGTTCAGCTGCACTACAGCTAATGGAGGTTTGCCTGAGTAAGGATTGAACATTTGTCCTCTTACTGAAAAAAACCATCCCATTGTTTCTTGCTTGTGTTACCATAGGGCATAAGATGTCTGTTTTTCAGCCAAAGTCCCATAGGTCTGAGGACAAAAGGAAAACACAGTTCCGCCCTTCAAAGTGATCATAAGGCAAAACACAATGGGCAGCTACAGACAGATGAATGAGCACACAGACACAGAGAGACAGCGCTGGTCAGCGTGATGTGCTGCAACCTAACCATTGTCACCGTGGGCATCACTGGAAGGAAAACAATTGGAAAGAGAACTGAGCCAAGAGAGACATTTTATTTGCAGAGGAATTTGCATCTCAGCACTTGGTGACAGTCCAGCCAGAACAAAAACCGGAACTGTTGCAATGTTGAGTGAGAAGGGGCACGGAGCCCCTGCTGGGGACGTTCTCCTGGCGGGCTGGCCCTCACGGGACTTGCACAACCTTCCAGTTGCAGTGAACTGGCACATGCCAGCAACCACAAAAACACTTCCGTCACAGCTTTTCCAGCCAGTGAAGCCTGAAAGAGAGTGGTGGAACAGATTTTGTCTCTTATTACAGGGAACGCCTCCAGGAATGAGAGGCAAAAAAGGAGAAAATGTAGTCATTAGATCTGAAAATGTAACATTCAGGCACTATGGTATGGCACCATAGTCTGGCCAAAGATCCAAAAGCTTCCAAGTGAACGAGAGATGACGGATAGTGCAAGAACTGACTGCAGACAGCTAGAAAGGATAGGCCACTTCCAACCCCATGCAGCAGCACAGGCTGGGGGCAGAGTGGCTGGGAAGCTGCCCAGAGGAAAAGGACCTGGGGGTGCTGGTGACAGCAGCTGAACATGAGCCAGCCGTGCTCAGGTGGCTGAGAAGGCCAATGGCACCTGGCCTGGATCAGCAATAGTGTGGCCAGCAGGACCAGGGCAGGGATTGTCCTCTTGTATTCTGCACTGGTGAGGCCCAACCTCCAGTGCTGTGTTCACTTATGGGTCCTCATTGCAAAAGCATTGAGGGACTGGAGTGAGTCTAGAGGAGGACAATGAAAATGGTGAAAGATCTGGAGCACAAGACCTGTGAAGAATGGCTGAGGGAGCTGGGGTTTAGCCTGGAGAAAAGAAGGCTTGGGGGGACCTTATTGCACACCACAACCCCCTTAAAGGAGGTTGTAGCCAGGTAGGAGTCAGTCTCTGCTCCCAGCAACCAGCGACAGGGAAAGGGGAAATGGTTTCAAGATGTGCTAGGAAAGGTTCACGTTGAACATCATGAGGAATTTCTACAGAAAGGATTGTAAAGCAGTGGAACAGGCTACCCAGGGAGGTGGTGAAATCATCATCCCTGAAAGTGTTCAAGAAACGACTGGATGAAGCACTTAGTGCTGTGGTTTAGTTGATATGGTGGTGATTGGTCAGAAGTTGGACTCGATGATTTTGGAGGTCCTTTCCAACCTTAACGATGCTATGATTTAATGCAGGAGGTACAGAAGAAGCAGGGGAAGGTTGCAAACAAAAAATGACAGGATCACAGTGGCAGTCTGTGAACACAGAAATGCAAACTGACAGAACTGGGATGAGTTTATCTGTGTACATGGAAGCTCAAATCCCCATCGCACTGTGCAAAGTGTGTACGTGGTCTGAATGGGATTCATGAGTCACAGGCCCTGCCCAGGTGGACTCTGAGCGACCAGCATAATGGTGATGCTCTCCCAAAGAATTGGAAAGTGAGTTTTACTCAACGTGAATTCAAGGTATTAATTAACTGTACATAAAGAAGTGTAGCTAACACATATGAGATTCTGCGTTGGAAGGGAGAGTGATTTTTCTCTAGCAGTGGCAAGAATTGCTGACATGGAGTGATTTGTGTGGAGACACTCAATGGATTTGTGCCTTTGCCTGACTAGAAATTTGAGGGATTTTTACATTGAAAGAGGTGTCAAAAAGGATCACACTCATAAGGAAACTTGAGTCTGACTGGGCTTTGGCCAGAGGAAAGAAAAGTTACCTCTGAATTCAATTATCTGCAGGATATCTTTGTCCTAGGGTGTCAAAAAGACTGCAGAATGGTCAGCCAACACCACCACCAGACTGAAATGGCTGGGACATTTCCTCTGCTTTGACAGCTCCTCTTTCCCTTAAGTGGAAGGAGACTGACCCAAAAATACCCTGAAAGATGATGAAAGGGAAACTGCTTGGCTACAGTTTCTCCTTGCCTTTCCCTGGTTTTTGCAGTGTCTTCCTCTGACTTATCGTTCCTTTTTAAAAAAATTTCAGTCTTGGCAAGCAATACTAAGAGGCTCCAGACAGGCACGGATGTGTCAGACATACAGGTGAATCAGAAAATCAGGGTTGCATCTCCTCTGGCTGCTGGAATATGTTTACTTGAGAAATCTAGGTGGAGAACACAGTTTTCTTTTTAAGTTCCCAATGCTCTTCTTTTCTCACCAAAAAAATTTGATGAGCTCTACAAAGGATTCCCTGTTTACCTCATTTTAATCTACAT
Organism: Hypocryptadius cinnamomeus; assembly: GCA_013400635.1. Taxonomy (NCBI): domain Eukaryota; kingdom Metazoa; phylum Chordata; class Aves; order Passeriformes; family Zosteropidae; genus Hypocryptadius; species Hypocryptadius cinnamomeus. The sequence continues at coordinate 17,704 of VYZP01064760.1, read as the reverse complement.
CACTTTGGAGGTCAGTAGGAGAGCTGTTTTGCTGATGCACAAATTTATCCTTGTTGGTAATTCAGTGCCTTGGTTTTTTGCCTATAATGACAACAGTTACCAGTCTAAAAAATACTTCATCTTGGTTGTTATTGCCAGTAGAGTTCAAATGTCTTACATGCTATGTGGAGACCCAGTCCACTTAACAATTTTTAACTCTTTCCTTAAGCCTAAATGGAAGTTTCCACACATGTAATGAGTAACAGGATACAAAAATTATAACTGTTATTAAAAAACACAACTTGTAGTCTGTCACAGTATTCTAATTTTCTTTGTGTTTAGATACTCACTTCAAAATTGTACGTGCTAGACCTCTTAGTGATTAGAGAAAACAGTGGGGAATTACTAGTCTGGAGCCAGAGGGTGTCTGATTTTCATTGGAAGCTGGAATATCCAAGGCAGGAGTTGGAGAAGCCAAAAGTCCTTCAGAATAATTTTTCTGTTTTGCAAAATAAACAAAGGAGGATTCAAATGAAAGCAATGCTGGGACAGATTCCCATAGGAACACAGCATATTCTGGCAAAATCCTGGGGCTCTTTTCTGCTCTGATTTATATCAGCAGGATAAACACCCTTTACTATTTACCAGCTGCCAAAGACCACCAGAACCTACAGAAAAAACATGATTCAGAAATGTACAATACATCTATTCCTTGGTTACCTTGTCATTTCCCCAGCTCTGTGCTCTCATGATCTCTGTGCATATGATCTGACTGACTTCCTCCGTAGGAGAAATGAGATCCAGTACAATGTCCTGCCTCCTGGCACTCTTCTGTCCTTCTGCAACAAACAGATTTTACAGCAGCTGAGATATGGTCCCTACAGAGCAGATAGCTACACCAATGCCTTACACCATTGATCATGTGTTGTATAAGGACAAACTGTACAACTGTGATATAAACCATGACATATGATACAGTTACACTGGACTAACTGCATCCACAGCCATGGAATGCTCCAATTTAACTGTGCTGAAATAATCAAATCAATGCCAACCTCACATTCAGGCATGTTCTTAGAAATCCTAACCTTAAGCAGGAAGTTGCCTATTTCCTTAAACCCTGATCCAGATTCAGAGGAAGATCTCACCTCCAGTTCAGTGTCTGCCTTGTGACAGTGACACCCATCATAAATGGCCAGCTAAGATCCCTGGGGCAGCTGGAGTGAACTGCTGTTTTCAGGATACTTTTCAGGTTACAAATGGATCTGGATCAGCACAAAATCCCATTCCTTCTCCCCTTTCTCCTTCCTCCAGTCTCTTCAACTGCATGGCAAGCTATTAGGAACTGAGAGTTGATCAGACTCTGCTCATCTTGCATGACAGCAAGACTTTACTGTGTTGAAGCCTCTGGGAAATCTCTTAACAACATCCGATTTTACTGTCTTCTCCACCTAGTCCAGTGCTTTGTGAACACAGGGAAGGTACACTATACAACACAATAATGTGTATCCTTTAAAGAAAAAACTCATAATGGACACCTTTTTTAAAAAGAAAACTGGTTTTTCTACTCACATGTTACTTCATCTACTTGTAATTATTTTTTTGGGATTGGAATACGCCATTCTTGGCTGTATAAAACAATTCTTGAAGCAGGATATTTGTTAAAGTTCTTTCTGCCAGACACTTTAAGCTATACAATGCACTGCTGCCAAAAGGTCACTTCCTACAAATGAAAACGAATTGCAGTGTCATAAGCATCAAACACCAGAATAGACTCAAGGTCTTCTATTCTCAGCTCATCATTTTACCCCTCACAACCAGAGAATCCCAGGAAATTGTCCCAAAAGGGATCTCTAGAAGTCATCTTCTCCATTCCCCTGGCTCACAAAGTATCAACGCCACCTACATCATCCCCAGTAGCTATTTTTCTCTCTGTGCAGACACAGCAGTGAAAAGGAATGCCACCTTCATTTCCTCTGGAGACAAGAGAGTTGGAGATAGGCAACACTAGAAGGTGTTCAGCATTATCAGTGAATGGAGAAAGACCTTACTCAAAAGCAGGATTTCCTATGCAAAACTCAGGAGATCAGAGATTTAGGCAGCTTCATGTTATAACCAGGTCATTCTGTCTAGCTGCTACTGAACGACATTCATCTCCTGGGTCCTAGTTCCCTTTCCTGACTGCTCCAGTCCCAACACCTTGCCACCTACTCCTGTCTTGGTGCTTACCTGATCCCACTGAAGGCTGATTCACACCACTAGCCCAGCTGTAACATCAGCATTATGGTGTTTAAACACTGTGGAATGAAACTAGCTCAAGAGAGGTGTAAAAGCAACAGCAGGAGCACAGAAGTGCGAAGATGTTTATGGCACGGAGGAGGAAGCAGGCCCCCCACAAACACCTTTCCTGACTACTGTGTCTTAGGTTTAGCTGTAGCCTGGAATGGAACCATCAACTTGCTCTTGGCTCTTTAGGTAAAAGGCAAATGCTGTCACTGCCGCAAAAACAGCTGCCCCATTGCCAGCTGTGAAGTTCACTCCCCATCCCACCCCTCCTTGTGCTACTCTGTGCATCTGTGCACCCTCACAAACAGCCAGGGAAAGGAACCAGGGCTAATAGCTGATGAGATATGAGGAAAAGGACAAGGCAGCTCCTGTTCTGTAGGGATGAAGCAGGACTGGCTCAATGCCTGCTTGTAAAGCGAGTGTAGAAACCATGCCTCAGGCCAGCTTGAAGGACATCTGCAGCAGAGCCATGTGCTCTGTCACACCTCCCAGGGCAGCCACCAACCCCTGTGGGCACTCTGATAACTAGCCAGCTTCCTTTCCAATGAACACTACTTGTGCCTTTTTTGCCCCACCATTAATACGCCTCTTTAAGCATTTTTAATATGAGATTTTAATGAGGAGCATCAGGAAAATGTTTTGTTAGCCGGCAGCAGGGGAAAAATCCATCTATTTTATCTTCAGTATGGCACTGATCACTCTCATCACCTATGGCTGGTGCTCTGGTTAACTACCCAGATGTGCTGGCCAAGCAGCACTTCATGTTTTGTTTAAAAATTCACCTAAGAAGAGGCAAAGAATGGAGGGAAAAAAAGCAAGAAGTTGATATACTAAAGTCATCATTGCCTGCCATGATTGGGGATTTCATAGGAGGTATTTTTGGAGGCAAACTGATTAGGGACCAGGAGCTCAGTGGTACTTTGTTAATTCCATGTTAAGGGAATGGCCTTGGGAGGGTTGATATGGAATAATGCCAGTCCCCCACTGCTCACCTGTCTCAGATGTCTTACACTGGAAATACACCAACAGTACATTCGTTATGTTTTCTTAGCACTCCCATTGCTTCTGCCTTCAGTAAGGTGCTGTGGCATCCTACAGCCACAGTACGACAGCATTTTTCCAAGATGTGATGTCTCTCAACACTAGCTGCTGCTGTTGGTGTTATCATCTGCAGGCTAATTTTGCAACAAGACCAGAGCTATTTCCCATGATGGCTCCAACCCACGTTATGTGCTCTAGCACCATCACCTGCTTGTGCTTCAGGGAACTGGATCATCAGGGAAAGTTTTACAGCTTATACCTCTTCAATAACATCTTGGTACCTGCAGTGACTTTTCCTCTACTGCCATCTCATCTGTACAGCACAGAGCCCTATAGGAACTTCAGGCAGTAGGATGTGGGGGAAGGGTGAGCAGCTGCAAACCTTTACTGGTAGCAGAAACTGAACTCCCTGGCCATTTCTGTTCACAGCCTGTGATATGAAAAAGCTTGGTGCAAACAAAAACATGGCAGAGGAATGCTGTGTTCACAGAAAAACACATTTTTCTCTCCTCCTGTGAAGGCGCCACAGCCTGGAAGACGAAATGCTACTGCTGAGTGAAGACTGCCTGCCTGAGCCACAGTCTAACCAAGCACTCTGCTTGGACTTGGATTTTCCTCGAACCACAACCCTGCATGAATTCTAAATTATCCAGAGAAAGGAAAAGCATAAATGAGGTGTTTGTGGTGAGACAGTCTCCACTTAAATAGAACCGAAGCGACAAGGAGTTTTCTGCAGGCCTGGTGAAGAGAAGCCTCATGGGGCAAGGATGGGGATGTTGGGGTGACCTGGGAAGCAGGCTGGGCAGGATGCTCAGAGAAGCAGGAGGAACATTTGAAAATAGTCAGTGCTGCTGTCAGTGCCTTGGAGATGGGGAGATGAGCCACAGCCCCGAGCTAGAGCAGATTTGTCTGTTAACACCTCCCTGGTCAGGCCTGCGGGAGGGTGCCCTCGGTACTGCACTGCCAGGCAATTCAGTGTCAACTCCCTCCACCTGCAGGCAGGAGTTCTGCCAGCCCAACAAACACAAACCTTCTCTGATTAAGTACACAGAAACTGTAGTCTCTGCTGGAAATTACTTTCTGCAGTCCTGGGGCCTCTCTCAAAAGCCAAGTCAGCATTTTATCCCCGTCTGGGTACCAGAACTACAGTTCGAATTGCACTGTCACTTGTTGAAGGTGTCTAACAGAACTCTTTGCTATTGGGGAATTAATTTTGTTTCAGAGGAATTGTTTTACAAGTCTGTGACAATTTTATAGAAGTTTTGCTTCAGAGATAAAGCTGGAGGAGATAACTATCCTACACTATCAAAATACTAGGTTCCCCTGAATGAAGCCTTGGGGTGTGACCTTGAATCTACTTCCTGTAATGTTTTTCTTTGCAGTGTATATGTCAATATTTTTAAAAGATTGTGTCAAAATGAAATGCTTTTATCTATCAGAAATTAGCATTTTCTAGCATATTATTTCACAGGAATATCTATATTTCAGAGGCAGAGGAGTGAGTCCTGACTCACTGAATTTCTACATTAAAAAATATAACAAATACTGCATTTTCCACATGTCCCAAAGCTATTATCTGTGTGAGCCAAAAGTCTATTTTCTCATACTTTTTGCTAGGGCAAGTGTGTAATTCTCCTCAGGAATACACTTTAGTGGAAGCAGTAATTCAGAATCGCAGCAATCTTCCTAGGGAAGGTGTCTGAATCTCCCCAAATGTTTGACCTTCCTATAGCCTGCAAAAACGCTAATGACTCTAATGCCTCTCACACTCTGTGCCTAATGACAGCCACTTCTGTTGCCAATTAGATGAGATTAGGGGAGAGCTGCCTTGTGCATACTGTACATGACAGCCTATTCCTAGAGCGGTATATTGCCTCTATATTGGCTAATGCTGAATTCAGGATGGAAATGGAAAGCTATTTGTGGGAGGCTTGTCCTGAGTCTCCCCAGCAGGGTGTGAGAATTTGTACTTAGTGCTGATGGTATGGTTATGCTGCATTGCTGATGGATGTAAAAGAGAGCTGCCAAATAGAGACTCCAGAGCCATTTCCTAAATAGCAGCGATAAAAATTACTGTTAGATTCTAAATCTGCACTGTTTTCCTATTTTCTAGGCAACTTCGAGCTGCCTAGGGAAGCAAGGACATAATTTGCCCTCAGAGTATCATTATGTGAGTTTTTGTACACTAAGCTTTTTCATACCCACCTCACAAGAAGGAAGACTGAAAGGGAAAACCTGGCAGGAGAGTGAGAAAGAAGAAAGTGGAGAAAGAAGAAAAACAGTGGAGTGGGCTCCCCAGGAGCGGTTAATGCGAGAGCGCTGTCGCGTCAGACCACATCGGATCGCTGCGCGCTCAGAGGTGTCTTATGAGCCCATGAAAAAAACCTGTACTAGAGTAACCAAACCCAATTCTCACGCATTCCATTCCCTTTCTGGAGTCTAGGTGGGTACTGCTTCTAAAACACAAATTTTGGAATGATATATCATCTTCTGGTTTGCCTTATCTATTTTAAACATGATGCTAAATATTTGTCAGTCAGAAATTTCTATTGAAAATTTGTGTTGCACAAAAAATAACTCTTTTTTAGCAGCAGAATTTTCTTTAAACATATTTTTTTCCTGTTGTCTGACCAAATGTTTCAAACCAAATCATTTCAAACACTTGGAATATTAGTTACAAAAGAGTGGATTCTATTTAAAATGTTGTTGGTATTTATGTTATTCAACTTTTCTTTTTTTCTTGATGTGTATTTTTTCTTCAAAATTTCTTTCTTTTCAAATTCTTCACAGCACTGGAAAATTTACAAGAAAAAATCTACAATTTAGCTGCTCTTTTTCAACGCTGATGAAGTTGCATGTTAGCAGTTTCGGTTTCAATTATTTTCCTCCTCAAACCAGTTTTTCTAATTTTACATAGTCCTAAAAAGTCATATGAATCAAAATTAGAAACTAAAAAGTGAAATAAAAGCATCGACATTCTCAATGTTGTTTGCTTTCAGTGACCTAAATTAAAAACAACAAAAAAATTTTTTTGGGAGAAATAGAAGAAGGCGTACAAACATTAAAAACTGTAAAACATCCTGCTGTTATTCACTTGAAGGTGAAGCGATTTTGTATTTGGGGCTTTTATGTGAAATAGTTTTGCTGTTTGTGTAGCGGCTTTAATCCATGCATACATTTTAGCAGTAAAAAAAACAAAACCAAACAAAAAAAAGACACATTCAAATATATTCTGATTTTCTCAAGCATGAGTGGAATTGTTCTTCCTGGTGCCTATAGCGGATACACTTTTTTATTGTACAAACAGAAAACACATCTACCCTCCACAAGCACTCACCGCTTTAATAGGAGAGTATTTTTAAAAGAGGAATGTACATAAAAATGTTTGGAGTGCATAAGAATTAAATCTCCCTCAGTTTTATTTTCACATATGCTGAGTGACAAAGTCACATCACAGACAGGTCATATTAAAAAAAAAGGAATGTATATCTGCTAGCATATTCTTATTAGTATTTTTTTATTTACACACTCTCTAATGGAGTTCTGTGCTTGGCAATCCAATCTAGTTTTAACTTGCCCCCTCCTGTAAACTGTAAACTGTAAACTGTATTTGTTTACAGTTTGTCCCCCTTGTTGGTCACAAGGAAGAATTTGTTTTCAGGCAGTTTTTAGATCCCCTGTGCCCTCCTATTGCAATTCAATTATATCCTATCAGGAGGTTCTGCCTGAAATTCCCAACACTGGACTCCTCTACTGGGGAAAATCTCGGGCTCTATATTCCTTCTTCTTTATCTTCAGCTAGATAAAAATTAAAATTATTTCTAAGAATTACTTCTAAAATTGAAATTAATTCTAAGAAAGACTGCAAGATATATTTGTCTCCTTTAACTTCTTCGTTCTGGTTTATCCTATCATGTTAAGATCAAGAACATGTTAATGACAATCTCAAGATTATAGAGAGTGTGATACAATAAATAAAATAAAGAATATTAATCCCTTCATCCTTCACTTTTTTTGCCATCTTTACTAAATTTCATGCTTATAATCCTGCAACACGAAGCCATTATTGAGATTTTTTTTTTTCCTCATACTGTTTTCCTTGTATCCACACTCAACTCTTTGCTTATTTCCTGTTTTTTCTCTTTCCAGCTATTAGTGAAAGTGTTTTACAGGACCTTCACATAGAGACAGCTTTTGCCATCTATAGCTGGGACTCTCTAGACACTTCCTCGTTAAGTTTTATTGGTGTGTTGGTTTAGAGGAATAACTTCAGTTGGTATTTCTAGCTCTGCAGACTGGAAATTCATGTCATAACCACAGTAGCAATCTCCATATTAATAATTAATTAAGCAACCTGCTTCTATTTTATCCCCAAAGCTCCCAGGAATGTTTTTCATAGCATAATGTTCAGATTGGTTTCCTGTGGTATACTGAATGAGAAATAAACATGACCTGTCATCATAATATCTCTTGTTTATCTCCCGTGCCGTGATTTATGGAGAATTGGGAAATGAAGGTTGAAGAAATCAATATTTCTTTTGGACGACTGCTTTGCCTCTCCACCCCACAGCTGTGAGATCCTGGGGAAAGTCACACAGCAGATCAGATGCTGGTTCATCTGCAGCCAGTAACAGAATATTTTGGGCAAGTGTATATCCCACCAGGTCAGCTGCTAATATTTCGCTCTTGCTTTTCAGCAAGCAGGCAGGCATGAGATACTCTGACTAAGACCCAACTTGCACATTCCCACTAAAGCTTAATTTGGCTGCATTGCAACATCTGTGTTGTGCTGAGTCCAGTATCTCTCTGTGCTACCAGGGTCAAACTCATCTATCATCACAGGCAGCAGTTTGGAAGATGGTAACTGCTGCTGCCTCCGTTCCAAACTTACTGACAAAAAGAAAACTAAAAAAGGACTAATTCATACTTTAAAAGGTGTTCAGTAGATGAGGCTACCCTTCTAGGCAGAATCAGGCCAAGTTTCTCCCCAGATATTTCTCCCACACAAGAGGTGCATGCCCTTGAAATTTAATAAAGAGAGCAAATGACACTCCATAATTTTCGTCCCAAGCACTGACTGAAAGGTGACATTACACAATAAGAGTAAATCTCCTGCTCTGCTTATACCAGCCAAGAACCCAGAGACATTTCTGCCATAACTCCCAAACCAAAATAGCAATTGGTGAAATACAACCTGCATGCTGTTGTTAAAAACAAGTGTGAGTATTGTAGTTAATGCTTGGCAGCAAGCCGGGGAGCCAAAGTTCACCAGAGGGGCCCCGCTGGGGATTCCTGGAGGCACTGCATAAATCTCTGCTCCACTCCCTGTCACTGACACAGTGGGAGTGGATGGGAGCACCCCGAAAAATATGCCCCAGGCTCCCAGCAGCAAACACCAAGCACACGTCACTGCCCAGAATAAATAGCATGGATGCACATGTCCCCTGTGTGCCTGCATGCACAGAGGGGCAAGGGGCAGCTCTTCACTTGATGCAGCAGATAATCAGTTCTTCCTGTCATGCAACAGATAATCTTGATCAGATGATTGTTAACCAATTACGAAGACTCCTTTGGCTCTTACTGGGGTTTTCTGTCTGATAATCGTGACCTGATCCTTTCAGTCCTCACTGGCTCAGCAACCACCACCAATCTTCTCCAGTAATTTGGTTTCTGACTCAACAGCTCAGAGTCACATCTTCTAGGGAATAATTCAGTCTTATTTTAAATGTTCCGAGGAATGCAGAATTTACTTTTGCTATCCCAAAGCTAAATACATCCACTTAAAAAAAGCCTTATTGAAAAGCTGTACCTTTGATTAGATTTGAATGGTTTGGCAGTCAAATCTTGTTACACCTTTGTCTGCTGGACCGAAGAGCCCTGTAATATTAGATATCTCCTCTCCACATAAGTAATTATAGAACATGATTGAATTGTTTCTTAAGCTCTTTTACAAGTGAAACAAACAGATCCCCTCTAATCTCTCATAGTGAGCATGTTTTCCAGGCCATGATCCATCCTGGCAGGAATCAAGAGGCAGCTGAAGTCAGAGGACCTACACCCATCCTCATCTCCTTAGGATCTGATCCCTAAAATGCTAATGTGGATATTTACAAACTAGAGAGTGCTTAGGTGTGTAACTAGACACATTCTCCTTTCATACCTTTTATTCAGTTCACAGAAAGCATTCACTGTGTTGACCACAAGCACTCCCATTAAATGTAGAATATTCATACACCTATTCAAACACACAGACTATCTGTAAATGCAAAACTAAGCAAAATTCAGAATATTTATCCAATAGAAAATTCTGACATCTCACCTTCTTATTTCAACCCAGCTTAAAACTCCAGCTTAAAACCTGAGATGTTAACATTTGTCAGAGAGAAAATGACATTTTTACACAGAATGACAGAACACCGTGTTTTCATATCCTTCAGTGCAGACATATCAGATCACCATTTCCCAAATGAAAGCATTTCCATGTGGATCGATGCTGTTATGATTCTACATTCCCTCATCATGGTAAATTGCCTGGCAGGGACTGCAGGTTGGTAGCCTAATGAACATGCTCAACGTTCTTTGGAGACCTGTTCCCTCTCCTCAGCTGGCTCATGCCTTTGGGGCCAGGGAGGAACAGGGCAGCAAGAAACCTGTAGGGCACTGTGGAAAATGGGGACTTTCTGGGAGCTTAGCTCTGGGAAAAAGGTTATCAGACTAAGTTATCACACTGGCATTTGGCCTCGTGCTGTACCAAGATGGTCAAAAATATTTTAGGCAAGCAGAGCATAGCAGAATTGTCTGATCCAGGCTGAAGGATGAGTGAAGTATTTCATACTTACAGTGCGCTCTGCAGAAACTCCAGCTGGCTGCTTTTCACACAGATAAATATGAGCACAGACATTGCAGAAATGTCTACATGCATTTTGCACATAGAAACAGAACTGCCATGTAAACTCCAACATAAATACAAATCACAAGCAAACACACATCCTGAACACACACAGTCAGCACACCCAAAAATCAGGTGGCCAGCCCAAGTACATGCCCAAATGCTCCCACCATTAGAGGAGATGAGTCTCAGGAGAGAGTGACTTCCTTGTGTAGAAAGGCTCTCTCTACTTACTGTGAAGTATTTAAATGTCTGATTTACACTAGAAGCTAAACCTAAAATGGCTGAAATTACACATTATACCCACCAAGATGAGACAAAAACACATTAACATTTAGCTAACCTATGGATGCATTCAAACACAAAGCATGAGTATATGGTATTGTTATTACAAGCACATACCCAGTTTTTTACTCTGCAAACAGAAACAGAAACTCTTTTTACCGGCTCCCAAAATTTCATGCGGGTTCTGCTTATCTTCTTCATGCGTCTTCTTAAACTGATCACTGCAGAATCAGAAATCTACTTTTGCAATGAAAACGTTGCTTTTCTGTCATCAAAGCTGTAAAGATCGGATTGAAAACATGGATCCAACAGGCTAAGAAAAAAACAGGGGAAAGCGGTCAAAAGAAACCAAAATCTATCAGTTTCTCAAAACTTATGAGTTACTTACTCAGTCTTGCTCTGTTATTTTTAACACTGTTGGCAGCACTGCAACAAACCCATGAACATTAAAAGCACATTCACAAGGAAAACCTAAAAACATAAATACAAGTCGGTATTACTGGCACGGACTCAACATACGTGTGCATATCTTACCACCGCTGTGCAAATGTAGATGTACAAACTCTACGGATGAGGGCCCATTCTGCAAAAGTATGTATGTGTAACACCTGCAAATACTCAACAGGCATCCTGCACAATAGTCACACCACCACAATTATGCACACACAAACCCCGCAAACCCCCACCCCTACAATTTTGGAAGCACAAAACAGTCTGACTTTCTGAGTAGAAGCAACAAAAATATTTTCATTTGTAATTGATACTTTGAAAGTAAATGAAAAATTTTGTTTGGGTTCAAATTAAAATGTCAATTTTTTTTTGGCTAGAAAAATAAATGAAACGCTTTTACGTCAAAATAACAATTTAAAATGACAGATATGCTTCGGTTTCAATTTAAATTGTTGTTTTGTTTTGAAAAAAAAATACTTAAAGCAGAATGAAAACAAAAATGAGCATTGTGTTTTAATGGGCCGACCCAAGACAAAAATACGGTTTGGAGAAAATAAAAACTGACTGGAGAAATTGTAATGAAAATTTTTTCATTCAAGTTTTCTCTTGGGAACCTTTATTTTTCAGACAGTGGTAACACACACGTACAACTCACTTCTTATTCTACATACACATGTGATCCATAAGAATATTCCATAAGGGCACACTCTGAGCCCTTTACACACACACACAGACACCCATGGGCACTTTGCATTTGTGCTTTTGACATGTGTGTGAGCATCAAACTCACCTTAGCCTGCACTGGACACACACATGTGGTCTCTGTTAAGAAACTCAAGAAATAAAGCCAATTTTAGATCAAGTGAGCTGTGGTCCCCTGGCTCAGGTTCTACTGCAGGTGATTCTATAAACAAAGTTTAGTGCCAATGTGAAAGAACAAATATGCTATAAATAGTTCATGACTTCCAAAAGCCCTCGTCTCTTTCCAGTCCTTCTTCTAAACCAAACCAGCAGATGGGCTGAGAGCACTTCAAACACTCTCCTTGAAATAAAATGCTGGAAATAAAGAAGAACAGCATGAAGACAGTAAAACAAAATAGGAAAAGGAGGGAGGGGGCAGCAGGGGCATGGGGAGAAAGGCTTTAATTTATTGGGGAGACCACTTGGAATGTAAGAAGAGCGGGAGTGGAAGGAAGAAAGGGGACATCACCCTGCCTGATTGTAATTGTCATTAAGTTGCAGCAGGGGTATTAAGTTGCAGTGTGGGTGCAAGTGCACGCGGCCCACCTCCAACCCAAACCTCCTCGGCATCTGATTCTTCCCCGTCCCAGGTGATTTAATGCCCCGGCCCATGCGGTTTATTTACTGCCTTCTGCTCCATTTAATGGAGCCCAGGGGCCTTCACACCAGTACGGGTCAGTGCCGAAGCATTTGTTACCTGTGCCAGGCAGCACACCAGAGGCAGGGGAGAAGGGGGAATCGGCCACTCAAGCACAAAAAGCAACAGTTGGAGCCTGTGTAGGGGGAATGTGCTTCACTGCGGATTCTGATTACTTTTATGATGCAGGAGGTTGCTCTAACATCTGGAGGGAGTTTGCAAGGAACTGAGACAACACGGGCCTGACGCAGCAGACTCCGCATATAATGTGTTTTTACACCCAGCCAGAGGTGTTAGGAGAACTCGAGAAAATCCCCGAATTCTCTGGAGCAGATTAAGTGCCCTAAACACGGTTAAGGAGGCAATTGGTTTAACTATAACCTTTATAGTTGCCGAATGTCAAACAACAACAATTACCATGCATTTAAGAGAAAGGACTCGAGAATACTGAGGTATTTATCTACACAACAGACTGGGGATTGCAGCAATTAAAGAAGGTGAGACAAATTACTAATAGGTTATTAAAATTAACATCTAGTGAGATTAAACAAAACTGGAATGCCATGTATGCAGTATTTCCACGTGCTGGCTGAAAAATCAGTCTTCAGTGGCAGTGGAAAAGTCTCCACAGAAATGAAGCAGCAATGATAGAGTGATAGTGGATCTCCAGGAGAGGTCACTGTGTTATGACAACATCTAAAAATTTAAGGTACACACACAGCAGACAGTGCTTGAAAGAAAAAGAACAGTCGGGCCAGGAGCACTTAACTCAGGAACAGACACAAGCTGGTCTCATATGCCATGCAGGTAGCAAATAAGAATACAAGCACCAGAGACATGTTGAAGATCTGTGGTCAGTGCACAAACAGGGAATTCATGCAGAAAGAAAAAATAAAAAAGAAAAGGAAACATACAGTATCATTCTGAGTACTGCAGTAAAGAAGAACTGTGCTATGTGCTGCTGTTTTTATTTTTTCCCCCACAGGAATCCATGCAAAGTACTTCGCTATTTGTTAATGGCTATATAGACTTCTGGCAGCTAAATGGACTGCCCAGACATTACAACAGTAGCAATCAGAGACTAAGCAAAGAGGTATTTCAGCAGGCATGGCATACCCAAAAAGCAAAACAGTTTGGTTTTCTTTCAGGAATTATCCATGAAAATTATTATCTCCATCAAATCAAATGGGGACACTGTTAAAACTGCTAAAATTCTTTCAAAGTTGCAGAAATTATTCACTAAGCTATTCCAGAGAAAATAAAGGTCCCAGAGGTGTGATATCTGAATAAAAAACATCCCAGATTAAACTGTTCTCTTGGGAGAAATTTCATCCTGGGGAAAAAAAATCCCAGGCGTCAAACAGACAAAATTTTGTTCAGAAATATAAGAGTGGATGGTCCTTTTCCCTGGAAGCACAGATAAAACTCAAACACACAATCAAAACAAGAGCACGAGGAAAAAGCCCATTGCATTTGTCAGTGCAACATGAGAGAAATTTTGCCCCTAAATAAAACACACNAGTAATTTTGCTAAAAAAAACCAAACCAAAACAAAACAAAAACAAAAACAAAAAAAACCCAAAAAAACCCACAAAAAAAGAAAACCCCACCCAAACATGATCTGTAGCAGGACTATTTACATAAAAATTGCACTCTAATTCTAGATGACAGTACTGAGTGTTCGAGTGTTATGTGGGCATGACTGAATAAAATCTAAATATTGCCGTATTTTATCATGATATCATGCTGAATCAAAACACATAGCAGAAGTGTAGATAATGCCAGTCAAATACTTTGAGAGGACAAAGAATGACACTGGAGTTTCTGGATAAAGGCAGACATTGGAGATTTAAGAAGGCCTAAAATATACATGGCTTCTGCAAGAATAAACGTCTGAGAACGGGATTCTAAATCAGCATTTCATGTCCAGCAGAGAAAACACAAAATCCTATTTTGGTAATTGGACAAACACTTGTCCCCCAATATCATACAGTGGTAAAAACTGAGGGGTTTAAATTATAAAAATCAAGTGTGTCTGTGAGCTGCTGCTAGACAGTGGATGAGACTTTGACGGGGAGTGATCTTTGGGGGTTGGACTAGATGATCTTTAAGGTTCCTTTTGACTAAAACCATCCTACGATTCTATAATTCTATAGTTAAAACTATCACTTTTACTGGTCTCAAACTTGCCTGGGATTGTAAGGACACACAATGCTTCTCGGGCAAGTGTCACGCATGAAATCAGTTTATTCTTTGCTGTCAGGCTGAAAGCAAGATGAGGAAGAAAACAGCAAAACTCTGAGCCATGTCCCATAAACTGTAAAGCTGTAAAACATAGCATCTGTGTGGTTCTATCACCAAACATTTGGAATGTTTCAAAAGGAATAAAATCTGCAAAATCAGATAGGTAGCTAGGCGAAGTTGTCAGCTTACTAGCTCAAACTTCTCCAGTTCATCAAGGCCTCAGCTTCAGGCTGCAATAGTACAAAGCTGCCACAGTTGAAGAAAGTGAACAGGGAATAAAGATTGCTAGTAGGTAATCCGGCCCTGTAGTCATCTGAAAAATAAAAGAAATGTAGTCATAGTGCCTTTCCTGTAAGACATTTTCATAAAGAAAAAAAATGCACACTGACAAATGCCACCAGAAAAAAATGTGAAATTGGATGAGAACAAGATGTTTAATAGTGAATGAAGTAGGACGTTCATTTATATCACAGGCTTGATTGTAGGGTTAGACATTTTTTGCAGGGTGCCACACCAGAGCTGGTTTTACTAAGTGAAATGATTTTCACTAAAGGCCATTTACAACTTCATCAAATGGAAGGGAAGCTGATTGTAAAACAGAAGGCTTCAATTGCTTCAGAGAGAAAATCTGAAAGAGGGATCAGGGATTACAGAGAGTTGCCAGGAAATATTTGATAAGCAGCAGACCTAAGGAACTGCTATGTGTCCATTTTTGAAATCCCTTTCTTTCCTGCTGTGCAAAAACAAGAGCATTACTTGGCTATGTGTGAACCACAGAATCTGAAACATCTGGAGGGTAGTTAGACAAAAGGAAGGACAAAGAAGGAAGCATTTATGTATTCTTGTTCCCTCAACAAAATGGATATTTTTCTGCAATCTGTGTTCCATAAGCTCTGGGTATGCTGCAGTATGGGGAAAGGAGCTGGAATCTGCCTACATGTCTCTGCTGAGGACAGACACAGCTTCAGCAGAGTAAGGGGCCTTGCATATTTCTGGCAACAGAATGAATAAAATAAAGGTGTCATAGAGAAATATGATTGACTTGGATTCATGGGTTTGCAGCAAAGACAAGAGAGATGAAAAACTGGGAGAAAGCAGGTACCAGGAAATGCCCATTAAAGCTGTTTCCAATTTGCTTGAAATGGAAATATCCGTGCAATGAAAGTGCACACCAGTCAGATCTCCTTGGATCATGGGTCTCCACAGGCATTCAGCCTGCCCTGCAGCTGGGGATCCCAGAGGGACACTTGGGCTTCTATGGGATGCATGAGGGATTTGAATGTGTTCCCATGGTAAAATAGAACAGGTAAGGCTGCCATGAGAGTATAACGGAGCACCAGGTAAACGATTTTTAAGTGCTTACCTGGGTTTCCTTTTCCCAGGCCCCATCAGGCAGTTCCCTGTTGTGGTAAAAATTGGGTGATTTGTTTCCTCCTCCTTCACCACACAGAGCATCCTCCTGTGAGAAATCATGAGACTTGACACCCCATTTTTGACCTTTTTGTATCCATTCATTGGTCCTGCTAATCAAAGGGGTGGCAGTAGGTGGTAGTGAGGAGTAGAGAAAAAAAATGGGCTTTAAGTGGTGAGGTTTGATCCTTGAGGATTCCTGCAGAGAGAAAACTCACAGGAGAGAGCCTCCTCTCTTAGCTTCTCTTGCACCACCTTTTCTGTGGCTCTGTTGCATCAGGACTCTGCTTGTCACTCATTCACCTCTAAGAAAAATCCTGAAGCACAGCAGGAGAGATTTGGAGGTGGTCACCAGCACAGCAGCAGGAGCTGACAGATCAGTCAGCACAGAGCAGTAGGAAGGATTAACACTTTGTGAGAGCAATAGAGAAGGATGTTCACCTTGTGCTGAGTTGAGAAAGGCACACAAGCCTCTTCAACAGAACCTTTCCTGCTCAGGTGGGAACAAAGATTCAAACGAAAAAAAATTAAATCTGCAAACTGTGATTACAAGCTACGAACAAGGTACGAAGAGAGAGGAACAACAGCTTCTGTCTGGACAGAAATGTTTAGCTTCCATATTTCTGGATGTGAGTTCAAAGTGGACTTTCCTCACAACCCCTAAAAACTGGGCCAGTAGCTCATTTTTGACACTATGCATATTTGCCTTGGGTCTTTTTCTGATGACAGTGTGGCAGTAGGCGAACTAGGGAGAGAAATGATTCCCTGAACACTAGGTTGGACCACTGCTTGCAAACATCTGTCCTGCTTCACTGCTGAGGTGGAGACCTGGGATAGCTGTGTCACCAGCTGCTACTGCCAATTTATGTACCATGTCATTGAACCCTACTTGGAACAAGTCTAATTGACATGCTGCTCAAAACAGTGGTAGCAGCAGATTTCCCCCCATCTGCGCAGGGCTTTAGGGACAGCAGGAGTGCTCGTCCAACACAGGTGTCTTGTAACTCTCCCAGTGTCACAGCTTAGTGCTAGAATGAGGAGCTATAAGCCCATTGTTCAGGGGCCTTTGCAGCTAGGGGTAATGGGTCAATCATTTGTCCCACAGCCAGTGGGGCACAGTGGAAGAGATGACAGTAGACCCTCATGTCACATGAAGTGGCTGTGGGGCTTGACATAAGACATCTGCCTAGCAAAGGCAGCACTTAAAATACTTGGGCATAAAGGGTGAAAGGACAAGTAGTTTCTACTTAGGCTATAGAACATTAGTTTTTATTTTATTCTTTCTGCAGCCACCTTGTCGAAGTGCTCTTTTTATCAGCTCAAAGAAAACAATACAACATATCTTCACTATTAAGAATTTCAAATCAGCATCTCTGGATATTTGCAGCAAGGAATTTTAGCAAGCACGATAAACAAGAATT
>VYZP01064758.1:4644-15127 GCA_013400635.1 Hypocryptadius cinnamomeus | reverse complement strand
ATCATTCTGTGATTATGTGTTCCTGAACACTAACAATGCCACAGATATAATTTGAAACAAAATAGTTTTCAAATAACAGAATGAAAATATATAAATATTAGCCAACAAGTTGCAAAAAATTGGAGCAGACAGAGCACATTAAGCCTGTATGGATTAGCCAGCCAAGAGTTCTTTGTTTTGCTTTGCATCAGAGAGTACTCTTAAAGACTTTCAAAGACACAGTACGAAAATATATAAGATGCACTGAACCCATCATTTCCTCATCTAGGAAAAGCATCATAGCTTGGTACTCCTCATGTCATATAGATATAAGGTGGGAAACTGCTTAAGTAATCAAGGTGATTTTCTATAAACCACTCAGCAGTCTTAATTGCAACTTGGACTGTTTTTCGTATCATGAAACAAGCTGAATAGCCCCATAATCCCCTTTTGTTTTCCCAGTACTGCCCACTCATTTCTTCCTTTGCTTCTTTGACTACAAACCTGTATTCACACACAAATTTTCTAGTCCCCATTACAGAAAAACATTCAAAAAATACCTTTGTCCTGATACTCTATATTGTCTCTTACAGCATCTATAAGATATTTGCTTGTTTAGTAAAACCCAGTTTGCAAACATACTTCAGCTACACAGAGTGACAAGTGATTCAGTTTCAGGCACTGCAATATAAAAAAATATAAAGCTATTAGAAAGGGTCAGAAGGAGGATTACCAAGATGGTGAAAGGCCAAGAGGGCCTTTGGAAGACATCTCTTTGTACTCCTGACCAAAACATGAGTTCCTTTTCTTAATCCACTGAAAATACTTGTCATTTATAAACATTAATAATATTAATTCTAATCAAATTTTAGTTCAAAGCAGAAATAATAGGGGGTTTTTTGTTTCCTATTGAGTTCATGCTTTCATCAATGTTCCTACATTCATTCCTGAAGCTTAAATCCTTTCACAGAGACAAACCTGTCATATGTTCATAAAACCTGGCTAGCCTTTTCCTAATTCAGATTGTAAGCTTCTGATGAATAAGTGTGCATACGATGGTTTGAAGAAACATGCTCTTATAATTACATCCTTTCAACTAACAGGTGGAAGAAGAGATAGGTGAATGCTATACGGTCCGCTCTTATTATAACAAAATAATTTTCCAAATTAAGAATGGGCAGTTACATATATACATCACAAAGTCTGCATCTGAAAAGGATAGCCATGACTTTGTTTACATAATTTGTTTCATTTTTTTAGAAAATAGAATTTTACCAGTTGTATTTAAGTCCCTCATTCCCATTCAAATTATGTCAATCCAGATGATAATCACAGGCCTATTGAAGCGCTATGCTGTTGCAGTCAAGTAGAAAAATTATTCAAGAAAGGCCTCATAAAATCAGGCCTGCTCTGTTAGATCAGTAGCTAGCCTGCCACTTCTTCTAAGTACGGCAAGCACTTTGCAAGTTCCCATGTGAAAACAATCCTGGTATGAATAGTTCATTAAAATAATAATCTATTCCTGGGTAAAAAAAACAACTAGCCCCTGCATAAACATTAGATCTAGCCCATGAGAATCAGTGAAGAAAATATGTAAACAATTTAAGAATAAAGAGATTTGATGGACAAGTAAAATACCTTTTACTAACCAATAGAGTAATTGGCAAGAAAGCTACTAAACAATTGGAGTCACACATGAGGTCTGTAAAACTGTATAAAAATGAGTTATGTGAATAAAGAATGGGCTTTTTCCTACATGAAGAAAATGGAGTCTCATCCAATTTACTCCAATCTCTGGTGACCTCCACGTGATCATGGGAGGTGACGGCCAAGCCTGCTGTGAAAAATGACATGGGCCAAGCCAAGGTGGGACTCGAGAACAGAATACACAAAGTTGCAAGTGAACAGGCTGCAGCGAAAGAAGATCTGATTGCAGATAAACACCCTGCTGCAAGCCACAGCCTGCAGTGAGACCAAACTCAGAAACTGAATACACAAAGTAGCGAAAGACTATAGCTACGACCAGCCATGAGACAGCACAAAACAAGAAAAGACAAGAACCGGCTGGCAGAGCAGGACCCAAGTGACGAGCGCACAGGCTGCGGATGGCAGGGAGTGCATAGAAGCAAACACAGCTCCCGGGGAGGCGCCTCCTGGGAGAGTTGCTGGTCATCGAATTGCAGAACGCAGCATGTTCTGCAATGAAGAACCGGGGTATAGAGGACACATGACCAGCGAGCTGCGGAGGCATAGCCAGGCTCAACAAGCGTAAGGTGTAGGAAGAGAAGAACTATAGCAACCATGCTAGTAGCAAAAGGAAGTTTAAAAATTACTATCTTAATCAAGCGGCCAAAGACATAATCAACATTGGGCACAAGGACTATGGGGCATCCCTTTGCACACCTGCTGGGATATTGATACAATCAAATACTTTAAGTGCCTGTACACCAACACATGCAATATGGGGAACAAACAGGAGGAGCTAGAGATCTGTGTGCAGTTACAGAGCTTTGATATCATTTTGATAATGGAGGTATGGTGGGATAGATCACATAATTGAAATGTTGAAATGAAGGGCAACACACTGTTTAGGAGAGGCAGACCAGGGAGACCCTCTATGTGCAACACTTGCACTGTATCAAGCTCTGTCTTGGGGCAGATGATGAGCAAGTTGAGAGCTTACGGATTAGAATAAAACACCAGACTAGTATTGTTGAGAGTTTTTTGCAAGACAATGGACATATGCACAATCCAGCCTTCATAGAAACTGAGTAAGGTCACAATGCCCTTGAAGGACACGAAAGAAGAAGAACATGCTCAGAAGCAGATGGTTCAGGATGTAGAGGCAGACAAGAAAACCGCACTGAGACACATGAAGAAGAAAGACTAACTAAATTAACTGAAAGATTAAAACGCGTGCGCAGAAGGATTTAACCAATTACGTATTAGCTTAAGGCGTGAACACTAGAACACAGTATAAATATAGCTTGCTTTTTGCAATAAATCGGCTTCACTTGATCATATTGATCATGGCGTGATGTCCTGTTTCTGATCCTCTGCATAGTATTGAAGCACACAGGACAGAGAATGCTATGGACCTGATTAGCATAAGAGATTTGATAATCAGGATGCCTTGGCAAGAACAAACAGAACTTTGAAGACTAAATCAGCCTGACTGACGGGAAAAGAAAATTGGATCAGATTGGGAAGAAGATTGAATCAACTCTACAAGCAAGGGACATTGCAAAATGTGTAAGTTTGTTTGTGTGATGATTAACCCAATCATTGTAGTAAAAAATTACTAGCCTTCCTAGAATAGTATGTAAGCATACGTAGTCCACAATAAATTCAGATTCTGATGACCACCACTCAGTCTCCCCACTCCTGTCCATCACCAGTAGACTAGTAATAGTGACATTGTTTCGGGTGTTTGTCATCTGAGCAGGAGGATGAAGTAGATGAGGTCTTCTACAGACAGCTAGAAGCAGCTTTAAAGAAATAGGCATTGGTTCTCATGGAATTCTCTTAACTACCCACTAGAGAAGCAACACAGCAAAACACAAACAGTCTAAGTGATTCCTGGAAAGCACTGATGACAACTTTCTGACATAGGTAGTAGAGAATCCAAGAAGGAATGATGTGCTGCTTGACTTTATACAAACAAACAGGGAAGGAGTCGCTGGAGATGTGAAAGTTGGGAGGAGCCTTGGCTGTAGTGACCATGAGGCTGTAGGGCTCAGTAATGGGCAAAGAGGAAGCAGGGCAGCAGGTAATTGTCACCTTGGAGTTCAGGACAACAAACTTTAGTCTCTTCAAGGATCTCCCAGGAAGAATTATATGGGAACAGACTCTGCAGGAAAGAGGGGTTTAAGAGAGCTGGTTGATATTCCAGATCACTTCCTCTTCAAGAACAATGCATCCCAATGAGCAAGAAATCAGGTAAAGGGGGCAAGAGAGATACATAAATGAATAAAGAACTTCTGTCATTACTCAAGTATAAACAGGAGACACACAGGAGGTGGAAGCATCGTCAGATCACGTAGAAGGGATATAGAGGGATTTTCAGAATAAGTAGAAATAAGACAGGAATAACCAAGGCCCATCTGGAAATAAATCTGGCCAAGGATGCCAAGGGCAACACGGAAGTATTCTTCAAATACATCAGTGACAAAAGGAAAAAAAAGGCTAACATGGGCCTCTTACTAAATGGAGGAGGGAACCCTGGTAACAGGGAATGGCAGATCAACCTCACTGAAAAGACCAGCCCTCAGGGATCTCTGACCCTGGAAGAATCAGGGTAACAAATGTTGGAAGGAATGTCTTCCCTGGCTCAAAGTGGATTGGGTTACAGAACATCAAGGCAAACTTGATAACCACAAGTCCAAGCCAACAAAGACCATTAAGGGGCTGGAGCATCTCTTACAAGGATAGGCTGAGGGAGATGGGCCACATAAGCCTCAAGATGAGACAACTGAGAGGGGACAATCAATGTCTATAAGTATCTGAAAGGAAGGTGTGAAGAGAGTAGGACCAGGCTCTTCTTGGTGGTAAAAAGCAGCAAGACTAGAGGTAATGGGCAGAAACTGATGAACAGGAAGTTCCACCAGCATATGAGGAAGAACTTCTTTGTGTGGGTGACCACACACTGCAATAGATTGACTGGAGAGGGTGTGGACTCTCCCTTGTAGAAGATATTGAAGAACCATCTGGACACACTCCTTTGCTATGTACTCTACAGTGACCCTGTTTGAGCAGGGAGGTTGGGCCAGATGACACACTGTGGTCCCTTTCAACTTCATTCTGCATTTCTGTGATACTGTGACTGTTTATTAGTACAGAAACTTACAGAAGGAGACTTTGTCACCACAATCTGAAAATATCCACAGTATTGCCAGGTAAAAGAAAAAAAGAATTGCAACTGCAATTTGAAAGCTGAAGTACAACCATTCGTGTGGCTTAGCCAGACTAACAAAAAAGCAGCAACAAGTTAATCACTTTTCAGAACATGAACAGCTCCTACCAAAAGGTGTTGGACTGGCTTCCCAGGAAATTAAACTGATTTCTTCATCCATACATAACACAGCATTTGTAGTCCAAATTTTTTTTCCATCACTCTGCTTGATCATGACCTACAACAAGTTTGGTTCAGCAGATGTTGTAAAATAGCTTAGTCTCTGCACCTAAACATTCCTTGAGTACTCCCATGAAAATCAACATGCTGCTGCACTTTGCAGGGCTTAACCAAATGCTCCAATACCAATGACTTCTTTCACAAAACCACAAGATGTAAATTACAGGACCATCTCTGTTCTGGTGTGTGGATCACACAATTCTTGCAGTCAGTAGCAGATAAGCATTTCTTTCTTCATTAAAAGACAGAAGTGGAGAAGAAGTCTTAAGTCAGTTCCACTGGAATTTGTATAAATGTTATTAGATAGCTGAAAAAACCTCCAGGAGAATTACCTGTTCATGTGAACTTAGTTATAGTAGTATCTGTTATGATACTGCAAGGAGAAAAAAACCTAGAATTTTAAACCAGCCTCTGGCAGACAAAGAAATCAGAATAGATAGATTCCATGTATGGAATTGTTGAAATGTTGTCAGCATCTTTCACTTCTTAAAATTTTACTTTGTTTTTCATTAAAAATCAAAGTAAGTGCTATCTGCAGTGAATTTTCCCAGAAGGAACAAGTGAGAATCCAGGAAAGAACCACTTTCATCTTACCCACTTGTTACTACTAACATGCCAGATTCTGAAAACCAGCCTGATAAGACAATGGTATACAAGCCTAGAATGTGTCACTGATCAACAAGTCCAAAGAGCACTATATGTACTGCATGAAGCATTGTTTCTGACAAAAAACTTAAGAGAACAGAAGTGTTTTTTCCTCTTTTAGAAATAGCTTATATTAAACAAGACAGGAATTAAAATAAGCTGGAAAATGTAAAATATTGGAAAACTTGGTTTATGTAAATATTAGACAAGTCAGGTTCCAAAGTTTGAACCTTAATTACATGAACCACTAAATCTGTATGTGTTGCACAGCAGCTCAGAAATAAGTTACTTGTATATATTAAGAGCAATAACCTCAGAAACACACAATGATTTTAACTACAGCTCTTCTATTATGTTCAGACAATTGTTATATATCCTCTCTGAAGATATGATTGTAGCTAGGTGAGGGGGAATGTGGATTTAAGTATTCTGTGTATGATTAGCAATAAGTGGTAATAATTGTTAAAAACTCTAGCAATAGAAAAGGTTTTCTGGCCAGGCATTGGAGGCCCAGATGCTCAAAATTCTGCTCTCATGAGAAAACAAAGCACTTCTGTACCATAATTATTCCCAAAATCTGCCTGAGGGGAAAAAAAAAGTAAAATTACAACACAAAAATCCACACCACGTCTTTGGAAATAAATGCACCAAATCTTACTCCTGAGATCTTAGGATCAGTTTTTATAATCTAGATGCATCTATAATATACCTGTTGTACATGTGCCCACTTATACACCCACACAGTCGTGCACATCTTTGAGTATGGTCAAACATATAACCCACAATTAATTTATATCCACCTGAGACATTTTACAAACCCCTTGTGAAGTATAACATGTGCAGGTAAGTATATAACAAATGGAAGTTTCTACTTGAGAACCTTCTCCTCAGCAGGAGAACAATTCTTCTTCTGCATGATGAAAATCTAGCACCATCATCCATTGGAGCATAATAGGAATTCAAACCCTGCAAATGTACACACGAAATTCTGTAATAGGGTCTACATCTCTTCTAAAAAATCAGTAGATGGATGGGATTGAGGAAAGGAGATATACCAGGCAAAAACTACAGTAAATTGCTTCTTACTCTTCTCTGTGGTAGTGCTCACTGAAACGTATTAAGTATTTTAATGTGTGATTCCTTTTTAAACTAATGCAAACAAAAAGGAAGCCCAAATACTTGTTTCTAATTAAGGCTTATTTTCCATTTCTGGTGTTAACACTTGGAAGCCAGCCTATCAAAATACATGATTAGCCATGCTACCCTGTGGTTATGGAGATGGTGCGTCACTCAGCATGGATCTGACAATATTTTCAGAAGAGACTCTCATAGATGTTTTCACCTTACCATGAAAACAGTGATAAATCCTTTAGCTCAGTGCAGTATCTATGTAGAGACTGCCCAAAGAACTTAATCACCACTCATCTAATTAAAATAAATTCCATTCCCAAGTTATCATTTCAAAATAGGAAGACAACAGGGCAAACAAAATGCATTTGTTGGGAGGAAAAAAATACTTGGATAGTCTATTGCCAATGTTTTAAAGAAAACAGAGTTAAATCAGTAGAAATCAAACCAGTAGACTTTCTGATGTGGAAATGAGGGAAGAGGGTTTATAGTTTTCCCTAATTTGACAAGGCTTATTAGTGGCTGGTTATGGTTTAACCCCAGCTAACCACTTAAGTACTACACAGATGCTCACTTCACTCTTGACCCCTTCAGTGGGATGGGGAGGAGAATTATAATAAAGGTAAAAGTTGTGGATTGAGATAAGAACATGTTAATAATTGAAGCAAGACATAATAATAATAAAATGAAGCGCAAGAAATAAAGAAATATCACCCAAGAGAAATAAGGAATGGCATTGCTCGTCACCAATGGACTGATGTCAAGCCCATTATAAAGCAGTGATCAGCAGCTCCTGGCTAAGTCCTTCTGGTTTGTATATAAACCATGCTGTTCTGTGGTGTGGAATATCCATTTGGCCAGTTTGCGTCAGCTGTCCTGGCTCTGCTCTTTCACAGGCTTTTGTGGACCTCCTTATTGTCAGAGCATGGGAAACTGAAAAGTCCTTGTTCTAAAGGTAGCCCTGCTTAGCAACAATTAAAACATCAGTGTGTTATCAATGTTGTTCTCATACTAAATCCAAAACACAGCACTGTACCAGCTACTAAGAAGAAAATTAATTCTATCCCAGCCAAAACCAGTACATGGTTCAAGTTCATGGTTCTCACTAAAAGTGAGAAATTTCACTTGAGAAAATGTCCTGTTGCCAGGAGATAGCTGATTCTCTCCTACAGCAAATTCTCTCAGCAAAGATGCCTTATCCCTTGCATTTGATACATTTTTAACAAAATGCCTTAGGATTCACCGTTCATCATTTGCAAGAGAGACACACATTTAAGAAGTGAGAGGTTTTGAAGGCTGGAAACTTAAGCAGGACTTCGGTAACATCACCCGTCCTCTGAGGATGTCCCCTACTAAAAGCTTGTCCACATATTAACTGTCAAGATAACGTCAGTCACTAACAATTTTGTTCTTTTTCTTTCCTCCTTACCTCCCACTCCTCCCCAATGTCTGACTGCTAAATCAAAATGAAGGATTAAAACAACTCCTTATCAATCCAAAGCAAATTTGAGACACAGCTAAGACATAGAAGGTCTAAATTAGTAATGGAAATGCTTCATCTTAGGGTAATTTAAATGACAAAATTTCTGTAATTACCCAGTACTGGAAATTGCCAAGAAGTTGCTGTAGTTCATACCCTATAAATGCTTGATGGAAAAAAAAAAATCAATGAACTACCTATCCACTTGTGTATGAGGGAGAACTTTACTGTATGAGTGACCACATGCTACAATAGATTGACCAGAGAGGGTGTGGAGTCTCCCTTGTAGAAGATATTGAAGAACCATCTGGACACACTCTTTTAACATGTACTCTAAGATGACCCTGTTTGAGCAGGGAGGTTGGGCCAGATGACCCACTGTGGTCCCTTGCAACTTTACTCATTCTGTCATAATGCCCTTACTCAAACAATCAGCTTTGAGAGAGCACTGATGCTTCATTCCAATAAAGATCTCTTTAGCGTGCCCAATCACACTAAAAGATGAGATTAATCCCAGCACAGAGTTTTCCTCACAGGAAATAAATGCCAAAACTTAAAGATTACTTAGAATGAGACATGCAAGACAATATTTCGAAAGTGACAATGGATTGTTTTAACCTACAGAGGTGTCAGCATAAACAACCCTGATGATTTCCAACTAAATTTGGGGGGGAAAATACACTTTTCCACTTATTTTGTAAGTAACACCATTACATTTATGGTTTCATCTCTTGTGCTCCAGACTAGCATAAATACATTTCTCCAAGAACATATTAACTAAATGCTGAAGCAAACTGGAACTAGGAAGCACATACATAGATGAGAAAGAATAAGAAAAGGGGAAAGGGATGGAAAAGATCTCTGCTTATGAGTTTCCTGCCTTATTATCTGAAGTACAAAAAACCAAAATCCTTCTGAAGATCAGGGAGGTCTTAATATTCTGGCCATGTGGTTTGTATCAGGTGTCAACCCTTCTTAATCAGAGTGCAATCTTTTTTTGAAGAAACCACATTAGTATTTTGCAGGACCCATGAGGATGCTTTTTTTCAGGGCCAAAGTCATATTTCAAAGACCCTTTGTTTACATTTCCTGCTGAGACATACTACTTCTTTAGCATAAGTACATTTGAAGTAGAATGAGTTACACACAGTTATAATACAGTGTGGATTTAGTCTTCTTAGCTTCACTTGCTTAGCCTGAGTAGCTGGATTTAGGCCACAAGCTGTGAAGTTACATCTAGATATGCATTCAGCTGGGATGGTTAATATTCTGTGTTATTTTTCTAGTAGGTGCTATAGTGCTATGCCTTGGCTTTAGTATGAGAAGACTATAAATAACACAATGTTTTGGTTATTGCTAAGTACTGTTTATCCTATGTCTAGAGCTTTTTAGTTTCCTAGGCTCTACCAGCCACTAGGTGTGCCAGGATCACAAATTGGAAGATAAGAAAACTAGAGCCACTAGAAGAAGATGTAATTTGACAAGTTATGAAGAGTTAATGGCCTGCCTGCATAGACACTTGAGAAATAACACAATAAGATGTCAGAAGACCCCAAAACAAACCCCACTATTGGACTGAGAAATGCATTCAAGGCACGTGAAGAGCATGTGAGAGGCAGATGCTAAGTCATAAGGGTGTAATTTTCCATGGATTTCTATGTTCTGGGTCCCTCTTTGGAGGCAGCCAGCTTGAGCTGACCTGCTGCAGGAAACCTACTGTTGAGCCTGAAGAAGGAGGAAGCACACCTGAGAGTGTGTGTGAGCAAGGAATCAAAAGAGGCACTTGCAGCTCTATGGAGCTGCCAGCTGCAAAGGGTTGCTGGGCCTTGCAGTTTAAGTTTGGGGTGGCGTGTGTATGTTAACTCCCTGAAGGGTGTGAGAATGTTTGAGCAGTGGCTTCTCCTTTAACATTTCCTTTTCTAGTTTGTACTTTCTGTAAAGCATTAACAGATACTCAGAGGGAAGAAATTCATTCATCCATGATGGACAGATAAAATATTAGGACTCCTCTTTCTTGGCTTTTATCTAAAGTAAGGTCACTGTAAAATAAGCATTTGCATCTTAATAGAAAATTAAACTGTACAATTAACCAACATGCAGCTAAATTAAAAGAGCAACAC
>VYZP01064757.1:0-12754 GCA_013400635.1 Hypocryptadius cinnamomeus | reverse complement strand
TTGCATTAAGCCAAATAATCTTATTCCTCAACTAAGGGTAAAATGAAGACAGCTGCAAGGCTAAACTTTCTAACAGAGGTCAGAATGGATTCCTAACAATCACAGCTATTTGGTGTCCCTCATGCCATTCAGCACCTAAAGAACAGTCTAAGTTTCAAAGAATATAGCTCTTGTTTCAGAGTTTCAAAAGGTTAGTGCAGTCAACCAGATGTCTCCTTCTGAAATTCAAAAGTCATCAGACTAGACTCTTTCAGCTCACTTTAAAGAAAATCCATTGCAGATTATAGGTATTAAGCCTCTCAAAAATATCTGGTCCCTTGGCAAATGTTGGCTCCCCTCACAGAAGGAGGAAGAAAACAAATCAAAACCAACAAAAAATCAACAGTATCTATTTTCAGACGAGGAAATAACAGGAGCTTCTGTACTCTTCATAGAACAGAGGGGTAGAAGTACAGCAGGACTGATGGACTATGCCAGCCATTGATAAGCAGTAAGAATACAGTGGCTATTTTGGACATTTTGGCACTGAAAATAACAATTAATTATCAACTGATTCGTTTCAGCACAGCATCTCAAAGGTTCAGCTACTAAACACAAACATATTGCACCCTTGCTGAGTTTCACCCCTTCCTGAAAAATAGTTCTTAACAAAAAAATCTAAGTAAAGCAGTATAAAAATTGATTTTATTTCCCCATTTTCAAGAGAGACAGTCTCTATTTGCACATCAAGCACACATTTCATTACACTGCCTCAGGAGGAAGAAACTTCCTTAACAACCTAATGCTACCCAGAGCACAGCTGCTGCTTTGCAGTCTTGTCAGCTCAATTCCTTCACATATTTTTTTCTTTTCTCTTCCACATTTCAGTAAAATCTCAGGTTTTTTCCCCATGTTTATTGCCACAGACTAGCCTGAAACAAACACATGCCTGCAAAATCATTCAAACGTGATGAGGATGGCGCACACATGGTGAGCACAGTGTAATTGCTGGGTTTATTGCTGCTCTTGGTTCACCAAGCAATTCTGAGATACAAAGTCACAGCTCCTGTTTCTGTAGTCATTCATATCAACAAAAACACAATCACCTGAAGAACTGTATCAACTACAGAGAATTCAACAATATAAAGCATGAGTAAACTAGTTTGTTTACCAGGTACACCAGGTAATTTGTCTCCCCCCCCACCACCAAAAGAAGTTATATAAACACCCATAAAAACTACTGATGATTTGTTTATATATGATTTTACAATGGTGAAATTACAGAGACCGGGCCCCACCATAAATCCCTGTTTCCCTGTTGTTGCATAGGCGGCGTTTTGATGTTGCCAAAGCAAGAGCACATATCTGGGTCATGGACAGAAGTGTGGTGGCCTGGAAGACTTTTATATGGAGACATTAGAAAGATATTCTCCTCCAGTTCCATCTCCAACTAAAAGGGAAAGGTTTTAGTTCTGCAATTACATGTGACTCAGCAAATACATGCTCTGTGTTCTAAGTGCTTCAATTTGTCCAAAGCAGGTTTACTTTGTATTGTATTTGTGGGGCNTAGGAGAAAAATCCTGGGCAAAGGGATTTTCAGAAAATATGAATGTGACAACTTTGTATTTCCACTTCCATAGTCAGCAAATGCAATGAAAACCTACCTATTTTCTGCAAGGAAACTGACCATAAATTGATCAAATATGACCATTCAAAAATAACAAGACTATGTAAATGGCTGGAAAAATCAACACTTTGGGTAATATACACTAGCTGGCAGCAGATGATCTTTTCTGCCAAAGACAGCACATGAAGACAGAACACACCAGAATTTTTTGACACTTCTCTACTTATTTCCATCGAAACTATTAATCAATATCAACAAGTAAGACATCAATAAATTCTGTACATACCTATTTCTTCAGCTTGTAAGATTCATGTACTGATATTTCTAATGATTGACTGAAGCATTGTTTGTATCTACAAATACAGCAGAAAAAAAGGGAACACTACAAAAAATATTACTAAAAAACCAGTAAGAGTAGACATTAAAAAAACACCAGAACTATGTAAAGGGGAAGATGAGCAAGTAAGGAAAGAGTAAAGAGAATCATAGAAGCACATAAAAACTGCTATTTGATGAAATGTCATATTTATTCTTCAGTATTACTAAAAGGTACTTGCCCTCCAATGCGGTTGAAATAGCAAATATAACAATACACATCTTAAACCTTTACACAATGTTAATACTGAAGGATGGTATGAAAATTTTCTTTTTCTTTCTGACAAACATATTACTTGACTTCCAAATAGAGAATATTTACAATCTGACCCATACAAGACAGACAGCACACCCATTGTGCAAAACTAGACAACGGGAAGAAACACTGCTTTGACAAGTGGCATAAATGAGATTTCTTTGTCTGCAGAGTGGTACATCATAAAGAATACTGTCTGTGAACAGTTTTCTATTAAATATAGAAAATAATATTGAGCTCACAATCTCACTGAAAAAGGGATTACAATTTAGTTTAAGATATCCTTATCTTCTGACCTAACTGTAAATTAATACATGAGACACAGGAAGGTATCAGCATTCTAATTTTTCTAAACACTAAAGAATACACTAAAATGTCGAAAGTAACTCCATGGCAAGTCTCTTGGGCAGAAACGCATTATACACAGCATAACAAGCAGAATTCCAACATCACAGAAGATTTTTTTTTTTTTTTCCCCCGGCCAAACTAAGACTTTCTTTCTGGATTTTTGGTTTAGGTTCATGATCTTAGATAAATGGAGCACCATCAATATTGCCAATGCATTTTTCTCTGTTCCTTTGTCAGCAAGGTGCAAGTAGCTTCTAGTTTGCTGTGTTAGACTTTCTTATAAGTCATCAAAATAAAGCCATCAAGCCAAACACATTCCATGAAATTATGGAGTTGCACCACTGGTTTAAGCACCCATTATACTTAAACACGGTCCACAACAAAAGCACATAGTTTACAGGTATCGTACGGCCACAAGTCACATCCTAAATACTACATGTGTACCTCAAATACAAATCCTTACAAGCCATTAACCAAATAAGCATCATCATCCACACTGACAGAAATCAGAAAGCTTTTAGGGCCCAGAATATTTAGACAACAAAACTGTGAACTCTACACAGGAGAAAAATTATATTTATTACCCCTGCTTTTTTGAAAGAATTCAGAAAGCATGTTAAGAACCTATAGCAAAATAAGGTATCATATTTTCTCCTAAATAAGTAGCCTACTACCACTGTGCAGAATTAATCTTCAGTTGTGGGGAAGAGAAGGGACACTACTGGACCTTAGTCTGAGATCTTACAAGTGAGAACCAGTTCTGGCTGCATTACAACGGCATGGGTACAGCCAAGAGCATTAACATTCAACGAGCCTCATACTTCACTTCAAAGCCTATAAAGAAGAGCTTCATCTACTTTCGTATCAGTCTAAATGAAAAACAGTTACTTTCAGCATCTGATGATGTTTTTACAACCAAAATGATCTAAAAAACTAGAATCAAGGATTTTCAACTTTCTCTCCATGCCAGTATAGTAACATCAGACAGGTTCCTCTGTATCTTTTCCTCAAGTCACAGGCTGAGTTATTTACACACCTTTATCTGAAAGGAGGGAAAAATTATTTTCAAGTCCCTTGAAAATAATTACCAAACCCAACAAATGTAAAGAAAATAGCTGACCTTAAAAATACATCCAAGGAAAGCTCAACCATTCTCAAGCCTAATTAGGAAATTCATCATTTTTTTACCACTTCCAGCAACAGACATATACCAGATCAACACCTGAACATTCATTAATCAGCTTGAAATAAGCACACTACTTTTATCCTGCTACAAAAAACAGAACATGCATTATTCTTAAGCCATTGTATTACATTAGATGCATTATTCTTAAGCCACTGTATTATAGATTGCTTTGTAACACCAGCACAGTAAGACTGACAATAAACTGTACTTTTAGAAAAAAAACTACCACCAGCTACTTCTCCACAATTAAAAAATTCTGCCTTTTACAGCCCTGTTATTTCTACATTCATTTAATGAGTTGTTGTAGTAGAAATATTACAATTGTTATTGAAGTGCATCTTGTTGCGTTTATGGTCCTGTTCGCTGCTACGAAGCATTCTACTGCAATGAAATTATTCAGTGTCTTGTATCTTTGTCATATTTCAGATGCGGACAGAAAGGAATACACTGTCACAAGAAAAAAAGAAGAAAAATAAAAGAAGAAAAAAAGAAGAAAAAAGAAAAGAAAAGCTCTGTTTCATATCAGGCTTCTTCTAAGGAGTTGTATTTTGTTGTCAAGACAAAAAATTTTGGTAAACAGCATTTCAATAGTAATGTTCAAATAATATTCAGAAAACTCCTTTTAGCTAAAAGTAGGGAGGTCTCACTAGACAAGATCATCTGGACCATAGTTACTGACCCCAATGACTGTCTTCATGTAAGAGTCCCTTTTAGAAGCAGCATTCCAGTCAGACTATTCAGGTGTCTGGGGCCACAAAAGCAAGCAAGTGGCCACAAAATAAGATCCTGAGCTTATCGTGCACTGTATCTACTCCCTGAACTCTAAGGGCAGTGAAACTCATTTCTGATGTCATATGAAAACCCTCTATCGTCTTCAGCATCATTTGAAAAAAATCAACTTATAACATCTATCACATTAAATCTGCCAAAACTGAAATGTCAAAGGAAATATAAAAGTGGACAGGAAAACACCAGTTTCATATTTTTTACCAAGCTAAATTAATCTTCAAAAATGTTCCACTTTACATTTTGACAGACTGATTTTAGAGCAGTAATTTTTACTTATGCCATCAAAACATACATGTTTAACTGGACAGACAAATTCAAACTCAATCTTATGACCCCTTTGGCACTACAACCAACCAAAAATATGATTAAGACTTGTCATTGTGTCTCAAAGCCATACCAAAATCCAGTTTAGATAATGCAGAAAAGATGATTCATTTCAAAATCATGAATTTTCTGTAATTTTATGGGCATTTGATTAATGTGCATGATTTTAGACCAAGTTTAGAAGTTACATACAATTATGACATAATGGTAATAGCTGTGTACTTTCCTCTTCCTAACAATGTTATCAAATAAGAAAAGATTACATGTTGCCTTAACGTAGCTTAACTCATTAATTCATATTTGTTTCCAGTGAGGTCTGAAGACATGCTGAGATCTTTCAAAACAATCACCATAACACGATGCAAAAAGGATGGCATCACTGCCTGAAAAGCAACATAATCCATGAGTTGTCCACCTCTGCAACAAGTACTGTGTTCACTCATTTCAGAACAAATGAATGAAACAGAGTACAAATTTTTACAAAAATAAATCCTCATGATGGAAAACTCTGTCCTGCAAAGTTAATATTTTGCCTTAGCGAAGCAATTTCACATGGAAAGATATTGTATCCTGCTTTTTTGCAAGAAAAACTAGTCCTGCAAACCTACCTTGCTGGGTCCAACCAATCAGTTAGGCATAGGTTTACAAGTATTAACTGCCAGAGCCAGAACTGCCTTCTGCTGAAGGAGATTAAAGCATAATCTCTTTAAATGGCATGTTGACAGCACTGCATTTTCTAAACTTCCTGTATGTGCTGTTGAAATGTTGAACTCAATCTTCTACACAGCCAGTTAAATACCAAGTGACTGCTGAAGAGATTACACCAGGGCTTTTATAAATCTCCAACTCTACAACAGAATTTCAGTCTCCTTCGTAATGGGATGAACAATTTGATATCAAAACTCACTTTGCAACACATACTATACTTGGGTGGAATTTTAACTGGAATTTCTCTCCCACTGATCATTTTCATCTCTCAATTACATAAGAACATAAACCATCACAGGCCACAACATTGTGCTCTTATGAAAATATACACACTCCTCAGAATTATGATTTTCATAATTAGCATCCACATGCAAATTTCAACTTCTTGATATTATTTACAACTATTTTTTGAAAGTTGAGGGAGGATTTGAATATATTAGGGTTTTTTACAACTATCCAGAATTAACTACGCTTCATTTCTCATACTGGTAACATTTGCTCAAGAAGATAAGGACTCAATTTTAAGGCTCTACAGTAAATACCCTGACTCCTGCGAATGTTCAGGCAGTTTTTACGCTTTCCATATCTCTTTTCCGTACAGGCTAATCTGCACAAGCTCATGCAAGATACAAACCTGCATCTGCAAAAGCTGGTTTGGTGCTCCTCTCCATTTTAACTCTTCTTCCAAGGATGCATCACTCTTTAATGAGCACAAAATTATTAATCCAAATTAATTCACATGACTGCTGGTGAAAGTTTCCTTAGACCTTTTATTAAATTAGAAGAATTTAACCACAATATATTCCTCCAAGGGCTATATTCCAAAGCACATCAGCATGGCTCATATAGACCAGCACTGTGGAACCCCTAACCAGAAATGTTACCAAAAAAAGTACCCTCCTTGTGCCAATAAAAACCCACTCTAAAGTAAGGAAGTTACTGGATAATTGAAGCAATTTCCTGATTTCTCCCTGCATTCGCACATTTTCCCATTCAGAAATTTTCACTTATTATTTGCCTGTGTATGCAGCTCCTGCTCTCCCTTACTTGCCTATGTAGCAGGCACACATTTTTTTCTTTTCTTTTTACATCTCATGTGAACACCTTGTATTTTAAGCCTTAAAACATGCAGTGCTTCTGCAAAGGGCTGCTTTGATAACCATTTCACAGGAGGAGACACAGCATAAAGGAAAAAGTCACATTTTCCTCAAAAATGTACATGCATATATCCTTCAAGAACATGCTTCAAAGACTCATGACTGTTTATTATGCACTTATTTCTGTGTTATTATTCCAACACAGCAGAGAAATGACATAGCCAAAATTTCAGCTTGATTTACTGATGAGGAACTGGAAGTTGAGCCATCTAAACAGCAGTATCATAATAGATCTGCTCTGTACCCAACATTAATTTCTCATCTGTGTACATCAAGACAATGGGATAAGGTGTCTCAGCTTCACCTTTTCTCTGCTGAAAGAAAAAGAAACACAGACAATATACCAGCTCTGAGCAAGTGAGCAGAACATATTATCTATCACATCAGAACACTGCATGGTCAGATCAGGTTTATTCTTAAGCTGCAATAGATTTTGTTCATATTTTCTCACACACTTTCACAGAAAGGAATTATTCTAGATTGCAGCAACTTTTTATACATTTACTGGCATTGAGATAACACTACAATATCTTACGTGCTGCCTCTCTTTCAGTAAAAAAAGTAAGTCCCCGGTCATTATTCAGATATAGATCCTGAGATGAGATTGTTCAAGTGTTTTTAATTTTTTTGCACTCTGTAAGGGAAAACGTTAGCAATTCTCAGTTTCACCTGTTTGCCTTTCTTTACAATGAAATAGAGCCGGTCTGGTTTAACTGCTCTATAGATAAAGCTTACATTTGTCACCGCCTTATTACACCCCACAAGCTGTGGGTCAAATTACACAGGAGCATCTCTTTCCCAGCATAAAAAAAAAATTAAAAAATTAAAAATCGACCGACCAACCAACAAAACCCAAACAAAAACCAACCAAAAAACCCAAACAAACAAATAAACACCAAGACAACATTCAATCTTGAGACGATCAGGAGCGGGAACGAGACAGACAAGAATCAGAGACGATCTTCGCTCTAAACTTAACACCCCAGTAAGACCTGAAATCTGTATTATTTCTCTTCAAAGCACTGAATCTGAGAAACAAAGCAGGAGCACTGTAAGGAAAATAGCTGTCGGTACTCACCTAGTGCCAAGGACCAGAGCAGGAAAGAGAGGCAGCACGTAATAAGCAGCGATGAATTTCATACTGCCCCTCCTCCGTTTGTTCCGCTTCCTCACAGCGACTCTGTCCCCTTCTCCTCCAACCTCACCTCGCCAAGGCAGCTGCGGACAGGTTCCACCTCCGCCAGCGCAGACAGTCAGATGGCGTGAGGAGGGCACGCCGAGCAGCGGGGTTTGAGCTCCGGAGCGGTATCACGGAGCAGAGCCAGCCGAGCCAAGCCCAGAGCCCGCCCCGCGGCCGCTGCCGCCCGCCCCGCCGGCTGCGCCAGGACGCGCCCCTTAGGGGCGGCCGAGGAGAGATTACGGCGTGATGCTCGAAGCTTCAGTCCGAGTGAGCAGCGGGGCACGGCCGAGAAATCTTTCCTGGAAAAAATAAAAAATGAGAAAGCCGCAGTAAAAACACCACCGGTATTTTGCAGTTAGTGTCTTCATGTGATGTGGCTATAAACAAGACAGGTGATAGAGAGGTAGGAGCTGTTCCAAGTGGGTGTCAAGCCCCAGAGCAGCCTGTCACTACACGTAGCCACGTGTCATTTCTGCAAAGCAGGAACACACAAGCTACTATTTCAATCAGATGTTCATTCACCCCATATCAAGTTGAAGGTAGGAGCTTCCAGAACAGGATTTAGAACAATGTCATCTCTAAAAGCCCTTCATCACCTGAAACAATGGACAAGACCTTCAAAGAAATAAATACCTTTTTCCTGTTTCCTGTGTTTGTATTCTCCCAGTCTTAACCATAAATTACATAAATCAGCAAATTTGGTTGAAAATGTTTTCAGTGTGTAGATAATTGGCTACCTTAACACAAGTGAATCTGATGGCAAATCATATGAAAGTATAACATTTAAACAGAAGGAATCTTTCTATACAAGACCACAAAACCCCAACCAAACAAACTTTTCTGCAAGTGAGTGAATTATGGTCATTACAAGAACGATATCTGGCCACCTATGGGCTTCTCTGCTCTTACAAAACACATCCAGAAACTACATTATACATCACAAGCATAAAACAAAAATTTCCTTAGTTTAAACTGGTTAGTCATTGCATTCAGCTGTTTATTGCAGGGTAATTTTGTATTCCATCACAGAAAACAGAAATTCTCTGTTTGAAGTGAATGGAAGACTTTTTAAAACTAGTATTGTCCCTTAATAAGATATGTATATGGTGAATACAAACAAAATTAATAAATTACATCCTTCAATAGCAAACTGAGAATGATGGGACGTAAAAGAAAAAAAATGAAAACGTGATATACACAGCCGAAAAGGAACAAAATAATTAATTTCTGACTTTCTGTGTCCCAACTCTAGTATCTTTTTCAGCACACCTGGCAGCACATTCTATTCAACCACATGAATTAAACCTTTATTTACTGTTATTTTGATGCTACGTACCAGCTTGAATGAACAGTCATGCTACCATGGATACTTATGATAGCATGGTAAAAAGGTCATAAAAAGAACTGTTAGCTTGTCATTTTCTCTACCAGAAAAAGCCAACCTTTCCAGTCTACCAGGCACTTCATAGTAATGTATCAGCAGCTAATACTTCTTTCATCTTCCTTTTATGTGCATTCATACAGGGTGGAACAGAGGGGAAGGTACTGGTGCATCAAGGCAGTAAAAAATGCTGAGTGATCTTAAGGAACCCTGTGAAATTTTGCAACTTGAGGAACTATTTTTTTGATCCTATTACTGCTCTGCCTCTTCCTTTGGGAAGTGGGGGGTGGAATAGAGAGGCCTGCTGCTAGTTCTTGGTTTCACCTCAAGGGGTTTTAAGAGGCTTGCATGGGAGAATATCTCCACAAGTGGTTGAGTGACTTCAGTACAGGCAATCTGCAGCTACCACAGTGCTACATCACCCAGATACAGCATTGCCATTCCGTGCATAATTTCTCCATCCTGTTCAGAATTGATTGAACAATCAGGAAGCTTTCATGCTTCCCTGCACTGTTGCTTTAGTCATGCTCTGATGTGAACATCCTATAAAGACTGTCACAGCTCAGTTTGAGCCTGTAAACACCTCAAGAACTATGCTTACAGCATTTGTAACAATCTTTCCCAACTCAGGTCGGCCCATGGGAACCCTCAATCGACTTGAGTGCAGT
Organism: Hypocryptadius cinnamomeus; assembly: GCA_013400635.1. NCBI lineage: Eukaryota > Metazoa > Chordata > Aves > Passeriformes > Zosteropidae > Hypocryptadius > Hypocryptadius cinnamomeus. The sequence continues at coordinate 2,776 of VYZP01064757.1, read as the reverse complement.
ATATACACAGCCAGGCTAAGCAGAGACTGCAGCAATTGCATCCCTAAATACTGAGCTAGACACAGGTGCAATTGCATCACTGTGAAGATAATGCTTAGCAGTAAATGCATGTAGGACGAAAGGAAAACCTGCCCTTTTAGAGGTAAATTTCTATAATTAAGGGCTGAGCACTTAATCTTCAACTCTGTTTTGTCAGACCTGATTGTACTCCAGCTGCTTGCCTAAAGACACAAAAAAGCATCTTTTTCCTCCCTCCTATTGAGATAAATGACCTTGATCTTGACAAGTTGGAGGGCGTTTTGTGTTTTAGTTGGTTGGTCAGTTGTTTATGTGAAAAACGAGGTTCACTCTCCTGGTAAAATTTAAATGTTTACTAAAGGACAATAGGATACAAAAATAAAGCAAAGTTCAATGGCCGGGTGCTTGGCATTCAGCCAAGAGCCCACCTGCTATTTCACAGACAGCCTTTACATACCTTTCCTATTGCATCAACCTATTGCATGTTCATAAACAATTCTGCATGTTTAAACGTTTCCCCAAACTAGATTACATGTTCCAAGAACTGTTTAGCATGGCTCCTCCTCAGGTCTGCCTTTTTAGAGCATGTGCATTTCTCGGCTGTGGTTTTAGTCCCTTCTTGTTGTCACTTCCAGCTTTGGTCCATACTTTCTACACAGAATAGGTGCTGATAGTTGGCATATCAGTGGCAGGAGTCTTCATCCTGCATTCACTGGATGTTATCCCAACCAAGCAGGCAGCTCAATTACCACAAGCATAACTATATGAGATATTTCACTATTATGTCTCTATTTAGTTAATAGCAGAAATAAAAACTATATAAGAAAGTTACTTTAACATTATACATATAGCATCCATTTTAATATTTGCAAAAAGCCAATATTATAATATGTATTTATAATGTTTATTTGAGAGGAGTAATGTGCATCTTAACAACAATATATCAATACCAAAAAATGAGAGAAAATCACCTGCAGATTTTTCTTAGACATAGACTGTTGTTGATTTATTGTGCTGTGTACACTTAGAGATCAAATATTAATGTGCAACAACTTCAAAGATGTTACAGAAATATTCTATATAAACACATAAGACATGCAGAACTCCTTAGAAATATCATATTTTTACTCTTGTAATTAAAGGCTTTCCATTTTTTGGTTCAAATTAATTAACAATATTACTAAATAAATAATTACTCCTAGCTTAGCAAGCAAAAGATTATTTAATATGCCATTAAAAAAAATGCATAGGAAATAGGGAAGTATTACTGCAAAATTCCAAGGCACTTCAAACACTCGTCACATAGGTTCTTGCAAGTTTAGCCAAATACACCAATAGTGTAAGAATACTTTTGCCTGCCTTGGAGAGAAAAATGAACCATGTCCCTTTGCAAAATACAACACAAGCTTATGCTTGTCAGAGCAGAAATGTCACTGGAACTGCAGGAAAAAAAAGAAAAAAAAAACAAATGCTCCAACAACATTTTTTAGTGTTAGAGAATTAAGGCATTACTTTATTGTGGCTAGGATGTTGTTTTTGTGCAGAAAATCAGGCTATGAAAAGACAAGTGTCTATAAAGGAGACAGAGAAGTCCTGCAAATTTATTCGAATAAAGGGAGAGAGTCCACTGGGGAACACACCCATGGGGTTTTCTCTCTCAAGGTTTTAGAGGATGCTGCCTCCTTTTTAAACTCCCAGCCACATGCTGTCCTCTTCCTTTCCCCACTGGCTGAGGTACTAGAAAGGTACAGCCTTCCCAAACCACCTTAAATATATTCCCCCCTTAAACATGTCATTTTCCTGCCAAGTTCAGAAAGTCAGGCTTGTTCAGACCCATTTGTCAAACTGTCTGGATTCTGTAACAAACCTGCTGCTTGAAGTTGGTAGAGACATAAAGACCCATTTCAACCCAAACATAATAACACCCATACCCTCACCCATGGAATTGTTCATAAAGACATTAGCACAAATCTTCCCTATCAAAATGATGCAACTTCTAAAATTTTTTAATTAACTTTAGTCAGGGATTTTGTTCTTCTTTGCCCAGAAGGAAAGGAATGGAAGTGTTATAAATGAGTAATGAGATGGTTGGCTTTCACAATTAAGGGGTGAGAGACCCCACATAACATTATATGTATGTTAAGAGAAGTTTTGTAAATGTATAGTTATGTTATTGTAATGTGTTCCCCCCCCAGTATTTGTTATCACGGGATGGTCTTGGTAATCTGGGCATTTGGGAAGGTTGGTTTGTTACTGTGGTAACACCTGACCTCTAATCAGAACTTTATTTTAAGGTAATTTAAAAATGCAGCCACACAACCTCTGAAATACAGTATGATAAAAAGCTTCTTAAATAATAGAAAAAGACTGTGAGAAGCAACTGTTCACTTTTAAAATTTCAAAGGTTTATTAAACCTTAACAAAAATTACAACAAAAGCCTGACTAAGAAAAAGTTTTTCAGCACTGGGAGTCCCCATGACTATCAGCCACATGCTCATCTACAAAATGGATGCTCTGCTTTTTATAGCCTTAGCACCCTCCCAAAGTTTTGTCAGTCAACTCTTCATCTGCCATCCATTGGTGGAGATTACTTTCTCACATCTTGATTGGAGCTCGGGTGTTGTTATTGTGCCATGCCTCCTGGTAACAAGCCAGCCTCCTCTAATTGTCTTGACTACTAAGGCAGGGGGGAAAGAGGACTATGGGATGACATATTACAATAACATTCTACAAAATATCTATCTCTTAATTGTGAGA
>VYZP01064754.1:69063-111462 GCA_013400635.1 Hypocryptadius cinnamomeus | reverse complement strand
TTTACAGTACTCTAGCCCTAACATAGAACATCTTCTGGTGACATCTCTCTAGTGTCCTTGCTGGGAATTTTCTCAAATCAGCAGGCAGTGGTACCAACCTCTCTCATATCCAAGCCAACCATGGCCGGATGCCCCACGTCAGCTGAACCCTATGCAGAGCTGAGTATGCACATGCCCAGGCCATGCAAAAACAAACTCACTGGTCCTGCAGCCTGAGTGCCTCACAAACTGAGGGCACCTAAAGGTGAGATGCCATTATGTTCAAATGACAGTCCTTTCTCCACACATCCAAAGGGAGTGTCTCCTTACCTTATTAAAGGCAACATTTTCTTATACTGCTGATAGAAAAGACACAGAAAGGAATAAAGAAGACAATAAATAGGCTGCCAGAGGCCCAATTTACACACCCCAAAATTAATGAATCATTCCAATTAAATTATTTACCCTAAATTAAAAGTTATCACCAAAATCCAATTCTTGTTTTATTAAAGAGGACCTCTCTAATAAGATTTTTTTTTTTTTCCCTCCACAGATTTTTTTAAAGATAACCTTCCTGGAATGGGGAAAAAAAGGCAGTTGTAGTCTGCTTTTCTGTTTGAGAAGCACCAAAAGTTTTATTTTTGAAGAACTGTTCCTCATTCTTACATGTGTCCACATAATAAGGACATTCCTAGAAGATTTTATGAAAGACTGTTGACACACAAGATCATGCAATCAAATAGTCAATAAGGGAAATCTGACACATGAATATGGAGGGAAATTTAAAAGCAGCATCACTGAAGCCTCAATAGCCTCTGGATTTTGATATCAGAACTGAGAAAGCTCATAACCCTCATTTGGGGATTTCCAAAGGCCTTTTCAGGAAAAGGGGACAGACAAATGATGCCACTCCCAATGCATTTTTGAGAAACAATAGGATCTTTCAGACTTTCACACAGCACTATGACTTCTCAAGCAGGGCTTGGCTCCTGCTACCAGAGTGCTGTTCACTGATAGCCTTAGCCTGGTAGAGACTCAGAACTGCTAGCAAGAGTGGCCACGTGCTTGTGCACCCTCAGACTGCTAACACCAACCTTTGTTCCCTTCCCAGGAACAACCTTTTTCTTTCCTATTTTCTGCTGGAGATTAACAGTTTTTAACCTAATATTTGGGTTTTTTTTTTTAAAAAAAAGCACATTTTCAAAAGCTGTGGCTGGGTTTTAAGAAAGTGTTTTCTGTCAGAATAATCTGTAAATGGAAGCCACATGTCTAAGTATCTGTTTCCTTTTTGTCTATTTTGTTGTATGCATATTTGGCAAGTTATTTTTCCCCTCTAACTATCACATCTTGGGCTTTGTTAAATGAAACTGCTATTCTGTTATTTTCTTGGTGTTTTGCTTATTCCCAAGCAGCCAACTACTGACATTTTAGCAGCTATACAGGAAATGTGATATTAAGTAATTATTTTCTCAGAGTATTTCTTCACTTTCTGGTGAGTAAGGAGCTGGTACTGGGGTAGCAATTTCAATGTTTCTTAAGATAAAAACAAGAGCTGGAGCTCTTAAAAAAACCATCAAAATCCAAACCCTGAAAACCTATTACCTAATATGATTTATCATTCGTTGTTTTTGTGGAAAGCAGCGGGAGGCTTATCCTACAAGGCACAGCCTGCATACACACTGAAAGGACAGACCACAGATCCATTCAGGAGTGATGAGGGCCTGCACTGGATAGAGATAAATGGTAGGAGAACACAGTTACTGTGGGTCAGCTGGGGTCAAGCTGCACCATGCAGACACAAGGATGTGCTACTAGGCACAGCAGAGACCATGCACACTTGCTTTTCCACACTCTCATTTTAGAAACATCATCTCCTTATTCCCTTCTCCGAACTATTTCCTTATTTCTGTAATTAATTCATATTAAAGAATAAAATTGAAAGCTTTTAAAGTAGGAAAGAAATGTGCTTCTTTCTATAAGACTTGATGTTGGTTTTGAACTGCTGGCTCAATTTAGGTTTATTTTACAGTCTGTTTCTAGCCAATTCCAATTTCAGATGAAATCTTTGCTCCAATGGAGCAAAATTCCCTTTAATTTCAGTGGAATCTAGATTTTGATCCATGTTCTCATCCACTAACAAATAGCTATGATGACTGTAGACAGCAACACAGCAGCCAAAACCAAAGAACATGAGCTGGTGGACCCCAGGAATCTGGAATTTCATGCCATGTGGAGTTTTGAGCATGGCAGATTTGCAGCATTGACTCAACTGGAACTGATGAAATAAGAAAAATAGGCAAAAGGAACACACTGTTCCACGAATGCTGGAATTGCAAGGCCTTGGTTACCACAGCTGTGTGCTCTAGGTCCTGTTGCCTCCTGCCTTCAGACCTCTTGACTGGTTTTAGTCAAGGGGGCACCTGTGGACAGTAAAGCTACAGAAAAGTTTGATCTGAGTCAGAGAAATATGGAATATGATTAACCTTAGCTATCACCCACATTGCAAGTAAAGAGACAAACTGACCCTAAAGTTTCTAATGGAGACTAGCTATATATCTTTTCTCATTATTTTGTGTTAGAAATCCAAAGCTTCAGATCAGATCTTTTGAGAACTTTTTTTTTTTAAAAACTAGATTTTTGCTAATTTTCAAGCTACTAAACAGTTACAGGCCTGCCATGTAAAATGAATAAGATATTTAGCCCGATTATACCAACAGTTCTTTTCTGCAAAGAAATCTCAAGAGGATGTGGCAAAAAAAAAATGTTATTCACTCACTACTGATAAGACACTGGCCATCATGGAGGGAACAGGCAAGGGGAATTTATGACTTAGGACATCCAAGGGAACATACCTTGTTGTGGGCCAATTAGGTCAAATTTCAAGGCTCACAACAAGTCAAGGCAACTGTTGTGCTTGCCACAGTCCTTTTTTTTAAGCAGTGGGAGCAGGAAGACACTTGGCTTTAAAATGGATTGATATGTGCACTCTCACAGCTAATGGTTATTTGTGCTCTCTCCAGGGTTAGCAGACTTGGTGGTGGGACTAAGTTCTTGCTGAGTTTGGAGCTGAGAGAAGAATATTGTCCCTACTCCCCTCTCTTACAGTCCAGTCTAAGACTTGGGGCTGCAGACTGAGCCCATCAGACTGAGAAATAACATGGCAAAGCCTTTTGAAGCACTGTGTGAATCTAGAATCAGCTGATCAGAAAAAATCACACAATATCAACTGATACCACTCTGAAGAGCCCACTCAAGCTAAGCTGATTTATATCACTAAGGACTTGGACTGCCGTATCAAGATCCTTCTTCTCAGCCACAGGAAAGTATTCCACGTATTTTGTGCTATATTTCTTTCTCCAAAATGAGTAAGCATTTTTTGAAGTATTCCGTTTTTGTCTCCTGCCTGCACCTGCAAAGCCAGCACCAAAATATTTCCAGAAAAGCTTCCTGATTTATGCACTAAGAAGTCCTAAGCTCCAACCAATATAACAGAGCCAAAGCCTAAGCTGCATCATATCGTTCCAACCATGCCTGGAGATAAGAAAACAGAAGTTAAGAGGCGTCAGGACACCATGGGAATGCAATAAAAATACTAGATGGGGAGTGAAAGGAAATTCTTTGGTAACTTATGAAACACCAGGTGCCTTTTCCTGCACTTTATGAGTTTGCCAAAACAAAGCAGCACAGAAAACCTAGAAAAACTGCCACCAATACTATCGTGTGCCTGACATTCTAGAATTACTTTCCTGGTAGAAATGTATGGTACATGGTAATAGCAAAAGTGGTGCAGTAAGATCTCACATGCTTCAGTTGCCCAAGACTATTCCTTGCTCTCTCAGCTTATTTTCCCTACCAAACTGCTCTCACTTCCTTCCAAGTGTACTGGACTTCTCGCTTCCAGTTCCTCTAATAACCTGAATTTATCTCCCCCCTTCAATCTTTTTTTTCTCCTCCCCCACCATTCCCAGTAAAATGATCTTTCTTCCTTCCTCCCAGAAAATTCATATTCCCATGTTATCTCATTATTCTTTGCAACAGCATGCCAAATACGCTGTCATTTTCCCATTGGCGCTATGTCCCGAAAAAGACAAAGTGGTCTGTGCCTGCTCTTACCTACTGCACGCTCCCTGGAATGAAAAACGCTACAGTGTTAGTGCTCAGAAAGATCCCTCCGATTTCTGGGCTCTGCGCCCACAAAGCAGGGAAGCCAACATTTCTCAGAGAACAGCATCTGACTCCAACATCCTTGCTGTCTAGCTAGCAAATGAAAAATAGCTTCAGCTCTCTTCAAACTGCTCTGCTTCCAGCACTGGCCAAAGAGGTGGGAAGGCCAGGAGTGCCATGAGAAGGTAGGGTCCCACCACAGATCTACTGAGCTCTGCTCTGCTGGTCAGCCCCGCTCCAGTCTCTCAGCAACCCACCGCAAGCAATGACAGCCACCAATGCTGTATTCTGGCAGGAATAAACACCAGTGAGGATTGACAGAAAGAGGTGTGGAAAGGCTAAAAGGATGCATGGCTCTAAAAGGACTGCTCAGACTGAGCTCCTCCCTACAGCCAGGGAGAGACAATGACATTTCCACTGGTCAGTCTGTCTGATGAATTTTGGATGAGTACTTAAGGATGAACTGGACTGGGCCTGCGAAAAGTCTTGTCTCCTCACTAATGACAAAGGGAGTCCAAGACAACCCACACCAATAGTATCATCTACATTTGGTCAGAAGAACCTCATTCTGTATCAGGTGCCAAGCTGGTGACTGCCAGAAATTGCCTCCACTTGATACCTGACTTCAGGCTCCTAGAAAACATACTCTTGTGCCTTGCACCAGTTTTGTTTAGAAATCTTTCTCACAATCCCAAAGTCCAAAGCATTACCTTTCCCTATTGCTGTCCTCAGAAATGAGGGCAGGGACTGGGCATATCACAGAACCACAGAGTTGCTTAGGTGTGAAAACCCCTCTAGGATCATTGAGTTAAGCCAGCCCTGCCAAGTCCACCTCTAAACCATGTGCCTAAGTGCCACATCTACACATTTTTTTAATTCCTCCAGGGATGGTGGATGACACCCTCCCACATCAGCCCTAGACCCAGCTCTAATCAAGGGTCTTGCTGGCAGAGCAGTTTGTGCTGGGGAAGCCAGACTGGCCTCAGCTGCCTGTCTGGGTAAAGGACCTCTCTGTGCTGTACCAGTCACCAGCAGAAAGTCAAATTTCAGGAGAGTGGACTGAGAGAGTGCACAGCTAATCTACTCATAGAATTAATAATAAACTCTCTATGGTCAAATCCTAGCAACAACAAATACATCTTTATATCATGTTCAAACAATGACCAGTGAGTCTGAATCTTTGCAAGCAAGGAGCACTACAAAGGCAATTCATAATGGAGAAAGGCTACACACTGTGCTTCTTTTCACACACTGATGCCTATCAGTTAGAAAGAAAACTGTAGGATTTGGCCTTAGCTGCTATGCACTTGACTTTGGGCTTGTGATTAGGGCTGGCCAATAAATAAGCACTCCTCTTTGTGAACGTTTGCTGCTGACATTTCCAAATTCGTTTTCGTTTTGCCAAAATGACAAAACTTTTAATATTTTTTTTTTCATGACATAAACATTAAACCAAGGGAGAGCCCACAATCTTTACAATCAATAACTGGGAATCACAAGAAATGTTATTGAGTCTGCAGGAATCCCAAGCTGTGAGTGAAAATGTGAATGTGGAGCTCTTCAGACCTCAGCTGAGTATGGTTAGGTTTTAGATGGGCTGTGGTAATGCTATACCTTTTGGTCTTCATAATTTTGACCAGAAAAAGCAACTGAGACCTGTAAAACCTTCCTGATTAAATTTTAATCAAATTCAAAAACAATGGAATCTTTTTGTTTCACTGAAAAGTTAACAACTACTGCCATTCACAATTATGCCTATACATAAAGGGTCTGGACAACAACAATTTACTTCCTCCTAGTAGAGTTACTCCTCCAGATTGACTTGGATAGGCCTAGGTCTTTACTGCAGAAATTTTTAAACCCCATGCATGCCAAGATCTTTGTGCCCTTGTGCTTGTCATCCTGATGAGACAAATAAGGGCCATAGGAATTTCTCCACTGTTGTCTAAGGCCTGAGAAGGGCTTGAGGTTATAGCACTAAAAGAACAAGAACCCAAGGTAATGCTGGAAAAGAGGCAGCCACTGTGTCCCTGTTACGATTCAATTCTCCTGGAACAAGTCACTCAGCATACTGGAACAAATGATTAAACATCCCATTTATAAGCACCGAGAGGATAATAATGGAGTAAAGGGAAAAAAAAAGCAATGTACTTTTGGCAAACACATATCATGCCACCCAGGCCTTATTTCCCTTTTTTTGTACGATAGCTGGCAAAACAGATAATGCAGAAGCAATATGCGTGATTATGTGATATATCTTGACTTGAGAAGACCTGACAGTCTTCAACAAGCTAAGAGAATACGGTGGGTGTTAAATCTCCATCAGAATGCTTCAAAGAGCTGCAATCAACAGATCGCTCTCCACCAGGGGCGGAGGGTTTAGTGGGCTGCTGCCACAGTCTGCTTTTGTGTCCTGATCTCTTCAATACTTTAATTAACACCTTCATGATGGAACAGAAACAAGGCACCTGACTTTTGTTGATGACACTACACTGGGAGCAGTTGCAAGTGCTTTGGAGCCCAGGATCGTAAGTAAACTGAAGTGGTCTCCATGGAGTGACCAACCAGATGGCACCCAACTGCAGCAAGCACAAAGCAGTATTCTCAGGAAGGGGGGAAAACAATTAATGTTCAAATACAAAAGTGAAGAATGAGCTGCAGACCAGTAAGAGAGGATTAGAGGCAGAAAGACTAAATTAGTGAAAGCAGTGAGGCACTCATATAAAAAAGGTAAATCTCATTTCATTCTGGGGTTAGGTAAGTGAAGTGTGATATGCAAAACACGGCTGGTACTTGTATCTGCATGATTGAATCCTGAACTGGAACTCTTGTGTTGGTTTTGGACAGTACATTTAAAGAAAACATGTAGACAAATCAAACAGTAGTGAAATATATATGCCACAGGGGTTGAAAAAATATGACCTCTGGAAAGCAGTGAGCCTATTAAGCTGCACTAGAGATCTCTGAGAACAGAAATTTAGGGGTTTCGGGCAGACAAAAGGTAGTTTTGAGGAAGAGGAGAAATAACCACTATGTGTCTTGGAAGGCCCAGAAATAATTGGCAACAAAATCAATTTTGATCATATGTTAATAAAAGCTTTCCAAATGCAAGAGAAGTGAAATAATAGACATGCACCAGCTATGCAGGCACATCTTCAAAAAATACATGTTTGGGGCAGCCACTGTAGAGTTGATCTTGTCTCACTGCATGGGGAAGGACCTTGCAGGTCCTTTCAAGTGTTTGCTCTTTTGATCACACCCCAGCAGAAATAACGGGGGTAGTAAATAGAAAGCTTTGCAACTGGCCATTATACCCAAATTGAAGCAGCACAAAATGCTGTGAGTGAGGTGCTGGCTCAGGGCAGTCTCTTGGTGCATTCACCCCTGTGGAGAGAGCACCTGGTAGCAACTGAGCTGGGCAGAGACAACCACCTCCAGTCTAGAGGACTGCAAGCAGTGCTGCCCACCTGGGTCAGAAAGATGGGAGAGATGGCCACAGTTCTACTAATGAATATTTTGGCAGTGAATGCCTACTTTTACTAGCAGAGAAGCTTTATATTTACTAGCTTTATTTTTCAAAAGATGGAAAGACTTATGAGGACAACTTTTTCTACTTTTAGCTGTCCATGAAATTCTGATTTTTTTTTTAAGTGTCATTTCATTATGCCCCTTTTAGACATCTGCAATACTCCCAGTTGAGAAGGATCTTCAATCCCAGTTGAGAGGAATCTTATCCATGGACATACACACTTAAGAGAGGAAAGGAATAGACCAATTAGGGTGTTTTTGCAGAAATTGGTGCTGGTTGACAAAGTAAAACTGGTTCTTCCCATGTGAATACTAAAGGACTTGGGCATATACATTAGAGAGGTGATGTCCCTTTTTCTGTGATACACTTCTGCAGCTCTGGCCAGCAGAGTTCACCAAGCAGAGCTCACCTCAGGGAAAGCTGATTTTCTCAAGGCTGGAAAGGACCTGGTCCGAGAATGCAACTCCATTAGACTGCAGTGATCAGCACAGAAAACATTCAGGATACAGCGAAGCCTGCCTACTTCAGCTGGCATTGTGGACATGGAGTGGCCTCCAGTTTTAAGGGCTCCAACAGCACTCTAGGATCTGCCTAGAGACTTATTAGCCTCTGATATAGCTATCCCATTTGTGTCTAGGGCTAACAGAAGTTGTTATCACAGGAGCTAGACAGATGAGGGAGTTGAATTGGGAGAGACTAAGGATTTGTCTTTGGTAGTGGGACGCAGAAATATCTGTGACAACACTGAGTGAGAGGAATAGGAAGCCTGGCATGGCCCTAAACTAGCCCATTGTCTCCATGGCAGGAGCAGCTGTCATTGCAGTATCTTTCACTGGCAAATCCAGGCATCAACCATGTGCACAAAGCTAGCAATGAGTGTCTGATCCTGGTTTGCTTTTGTTTCCCTGAGCTTGTTCAAAGGAGACCACTGACCATCATTCTGGAAATTCTAGTCACAGATTACCAGGCAGATCAGTTGACTACTCTGTCATTTAATGTTTCAGGAGCTGTATTTTCTTTTATTTATTTATTTTTACGTTTGGGATGCCCAGAGATTCAAATAGCCTGTGTTTTGAAATTTATGAATACAAAAACAAGAGAAGTAAAAAAACTACATAAAATAAATAAAACTAAATAGTTTAGTATGACTCAATATCCAAACTCCTTTAATTTGTACTAGTAGCAGACTATTTTTCAGGCAGACAACCTGCAAATCTCGGAAAAATAGCAATCAATATAAGAAAATAATGCTCTGAGACTACAGGGATTATTTTCTAACATACATTATTTTATACTGAATTAGTTTTATTAGTTAAAATTATTTTTAAAACATGTTTAGAATGAGACTAACTCTTCCAAATTGGAAAGGATTTTGTATTTATATTTTCCTTCACTTTTTTTTTGCCAGATTAAATTAAGTTTAAAAAAATTAAAGCTATGAGTTTTGCCTAATTACAGGATTATACAGTAAGCACAATATCACAATGGGTCTTTTATGAAATCTGTGGCAGGTGTTGGAACAAAGATTACCCACAGATACCTTATTTACAGGCATTTAGAGTTTAAGAGTGTCAAAACCTAAATTTTCTTATTCTCAGAAAGGTGGCAGTAGTTCAGAGCCAGATATCCATGTATTTAAGTGAAAGCTAAGCTAGAGAACTCAATTTTGCTGCTTAGGCCCATATCTAATAGGCACAAATATAATTAATAATACATATGCACGGCTTTAGAATTCATTTGTCCCTATATTTTTCTTGACAGGTAAATGGAAATTGTGTGCTGTGAGATTTCACCAGTAATAAACCACCTACAGAGGGCTGGCTCTGCTCTGCTGTAGCGAGCAGCGAGGCAGGGCACACCTCCAGGGCTGGGGAATGCATTTCATGCAGCACTCAGCCAGGCCGGGAGAGCTGCTCTGTGTGCGGGCATGGGCTGCTCTTTGTGCTGCTGGGGGGAGGATTCTGGGCAAGAAAACCAACCAGGAGCCTTCTGGCTCACTACACCTGTGTGTAAAGCATCACCTCTGACCACACATCCAGACTTCTTCACCTTTCAGATAAACACTTAGGATGCTACTTAACCACCAGTTTGCCAAGTAGTGCCAGCAAGAGGAAAAGTCCTTTCCTGTGTGCATGTATAATCAGAGTGATTAAAAAACTGGGAAATGAACTCTGCAGCCTTATGGGTCACTAGACAAATCAGGAGAAATAACAAATTCCTGCCTGAAGGATAATATAGAAGTTGAACATATCTGAAATATGTATCAAATACATTCATAAATATCTATCAACTAAGCTGCTCTGTAAATATTTTAGATAAATAGGCAGATAGACAAAATGGCATGAGGATTTAAAGCAAAACTAAACAAAACTGGGTAAACTCACTTGTTTGGTGTTCTGGCCTGGACAGGATGGAACAAGAGTAAACTCACTAATGACCTTACCAATAACTGGTGAACTCTTTAATTTGTTTAATCTCTGTTATGCCATAAATGCAGGCAGACAGATAAGACAATACTGGTCTGCCAAGTTTCCTATTCCTTATAATACACACAGGAGAAGGGTAGCTAAAAAAGGAAGAGCAATATAAGGTACGTGGCAAGGCCTTCGGGTACCAGGTTTCACCCATGCCTAGTGATGGTGCACCCTGCAAACCAATGACCCAGCATGGAAAAAACTCACAGGAAAATTAATTCCTTAGCCTGGCAAAGAGTTGACTATGGAAGGCCAAAAACACAGCACAGCAGCTTGTTGACAAGAAAAAAGAAAGGAAACCTGAGGAAAGAGGAGGCAAAGAAACCAGAGGGCTCTCTGGGAAGAGATAAGGCGCAATGTTCTGAAAAGTGTCATTATAAACAAATGCTTTCCCATCAGTGCCAAACAACCAGAGCCAGGAGCCAGGTTTGCATTATATTAGAATATGGCTTGGCACCACTGGTGTCCCCTGCTCTGTCACCACTTTCAAAAGGACAAACTGACAGCAGAGTAAAACCATGCTACGCCACAGTGGAAGGGAAGAGTCCAGCTGGCTCCTGTGTAAACGTAAGGGACACACAGGCTACTGACTCTCGAGTTTCTCTTAGAAAAATACAGCTCACTCCACTCACTCTGTCTTTTGCTCTTTGCTCTCCTATCAGGCATGTTGCTTACCTTGCACGATCAAGTAAACCTGGGAAGTCTTGGGATGATGCTGTGTCTGCACTGAACACGTATAGGACCCCTCATCATAGACATCCACTTTCTGGATCCGCAGGCTGTATTCCAGGGGGTTTCTCTTCTCCAGCTCTACTCGAGGGTCCAGGGACCACTTGTCCTCTCCAGCAAAAATGATACCGGAACGATTTAACCAGGCCACCTTGGAGCTTCTGTCTTCTACATAACACCTGCAGAGGATGAGACAGGTAAGGGGGAGATTAACAACCTTCTCCATCATCTCCCTTTTGTTTCTTCTCTTTACTGCTTTCCTGAGAAATTTCACACCACACTCCTGCCTTGCCAGCGAACCACAGAATCTACTCATCATTACTGTCCCATGGACAAATACTTAACAATTTAACTCTATTGAAGAGTTTCAGGAATCTTTGGTTCATAAACCAGACATATCACTTGTTCTCTCTTCCTTTTGCCTGTGGCCTACATATGCACCAAAAATTAATTTGAAAAGCCACAAGAGGTCTGGATCACCAAATCCCTTCCAACCCTGCCAGTGAGAAAGATTGGAAGTAGCTCTTCCCATGCTTTTCCTTCACCTTCAAAAAGCTGAGTATACAGTAGTTAAACTCTCAGACCCCTTCCAGCCTGGAGGGTAAAGTTTCAAGGCTCCAGCTTTGTCAGCTCAGGGCACAGCTCTCCATCCCTCCGTTTCAGCAGCACTAGTGGAGGAAACTATAGTGTATCTCCCATCGACATCCTTCTGATAAAAAATTGTGGAATTATTTCACTGTTCAAACATCACCCTCCTAACACATACACATACACACACACACACACACACAAGCACATCTGCTTGTTTGTTCAGGCAAATTCAGATTTCAGGCTGAAAATGAGAGGTTGTGGGAGTGTCACTGTCCTGTGAACATCTCAGCATGTACAGCATGTCCTGTGAACATCTCAGGTGGACAGGGGAGGACGAATGACAGCTAGGGGTGGCAAGCAGAGGAACAGCAGGAGGACCAGAAACTTCCAGGGCCCTGAGTGCCAACCTTCCCAAGTCAGAGGACAAACTAACCCCATTGTAACTGTAACTTGACAAATATTTTTTTTCTTGACAGAGAGCAGAGCAGGTGCTGTGAAGACAATTGCATTTTTGGCAAAGGCACCTGCTCGGTACCACTTCCCACCACCAGAAGGAGAATTGCACAGAAAAGACGAGGAGCTGCCACTGAGGAGACACGTCCTGCTCACTCAGCTATATCTCATTCAAGAGGCCCAGGGCTGAAGAAGACAGGCAGACATAACTCCTCTTTCACCCTGGCAGCTGCACCCCCAGGGCTGGGCTCAGACAGGCTGAGACCAGGTTTGCCCTGCTGCAGCTCACATCACATTAGCTCTGCAGATAAACAGGGAAGCTCAGTCTCTAGAGCTGTGGCTCCTTCACCTCTCAGAGCTCTGCCCACAGTGTCCCAGCATCCAAATAACCCAGCACCTCTTGCCACTGTTATTACAGAATCACAGAATAGGTAAAGTTGGAAGGGACCACAGTGAGGTTGTATGGTCAAACTTCCCTGCTCGAGCAGGGTCTTCCTAGATCACATTGCACAGGATTGGGTCCCATTCACTATTCATGCATATGTTGTATTTGAAGGAAGAAAGAAAGAGGATAAAGATTATTGCCTCAAGATAAGACAAATATTTGACAGTAGGCATTCATACAGCCTTTTAGCATGGGTCAGACATTTTCCAAGTTCCTCTATTTGAATGCATTTCATTCAAGGCTGCTGCAGCTGCCTTCCCTTGTGATGTGACCCCACCATTATGGCCGGCACCTCACACCCACTCCCTTTTGGCAAGCCCATGGATGCTGTCCAAGTTGTTCTGGGGTTATTTGTGGGCAGGAGGAAAGCCAAGCTGCGTGGGCATCCATGGGAGCCATGCCATGCTGCTGGCCAAGCTGTAAGCAGCTCTGTCTGATCTGACAAACATTTGCTTTAGACAGCAGCCCAACAGATCCTGTCTTTTACTGACAATGTCCAGCCAAGGAAGGGAGTAAGAATTTGGCCCTCAGGCCAGAGCCCACCCTCCTGGCCAGGCAGGCACTTGTCCCCAAGGCGAACTCTCAGGTGTGATCTGAGTTGTTTTCAAAAAGCCACTCTTTGTCAAAAAGAAGGATGCAGGGGAATCTCTGAGCAGTCACTTACAGGTAGAAACGAGCACCACTACGATGAGACATTGCTCCAGTTCCATTGGCCATCCCAGGCAGTAATCACCAGTGATGGAAGGTGAAAGCCAGGACTCAGGGAGTGTAGTGTGCTCCAGGGCTGGAAGCAGCAACCCTGTAGGAAAACCCAGACTGCCTCCAGAGCTGGCTGCCTTAGGGTCAAGAACTCTCTTGCAAATGCAAGAGTTGTAACAGAACCAAGAATCAGGGGTCAGGTATTTTGGCAGTGAAAAGATAAGCAGATTAACAGTGGAAGCTGAAGTCAGTGGGAGCTGAAGTTTCTCAGTAACTTCTGAAAATCCCCCTGAGCAGGTATCAGTGCTGCTGGACTCCAGCAGATCCATGGCACTGCACCATCCTTACCAGGCTGCTTTCCCATTCCCACTGGGCAACAGCAAGCACTCAGCAGCTCTGCCCTGCCCCTGATCATTATAACTCTCTGAGGTAGCAAATATGCCCCTGTGTGGTGTCTTGTCATTAAAAGTTCAGTGGTGTGGTCTGAACAAAGCCTTGTACTTTTGCTCCTGTGGGTAGGTTTCAACCAGGGACCCTCTCTCCTCTCTCTGGAAAAGAAAATGTGTCATAACCTGTCTTACATGCATCTAGGTCAGCCCTAGGACAGTGGTCAATAGCTACAGTCAGGCAACCTTGCAACTGCCCCTGAAATAAGTTAGCAGGAGCTATCAAAATAAAGAAAGGAAAGAGGACAAAGAAAAGAGGAAAACGGGAGGAGTAAGTGAAATGGATTTGAGCCCTCTATTCACCATACCTGTTCCTCTCAAGCTGTCAGGGAAAATCAATGTACAAATGTGGAAATTCCAAGTCTTGGCATGCTCTGAACATGCATTCATGTGGATGATGCATCTCAGTATGTCTGTCTGCACACACACACACACCCCCACCCCCACCCCCTCTTAGTCTGCCAGAGATGCCACCCAGCTGAATGGATCACGCTTTAATAAGGATTTATGGTGATGATTTTCACAGTGTAATAAGTGCTAATTCAATACTAATAGAATATTAAATGGCATGTTAACTGACATTTTAACTGCAAAGCAATAGGAACATGGCATCAGCCAGATATCAATGGACTCTTATCGTTCACTAATAATCAATAATCAGGTTCACAGAGACAGTCAAACGCTTTTCATTAGACTTATTGGAAGCATTACCATCAGCCTCAGTGAAAGCTAATAAACAGTTTGTGATCCATGCATTATTCTTTTCTTTATGGTTGCAGGTTTGATTTCTTGACATCTTTGATGTGGCTAACAAGAGGACCAGTGAATGGTGATGGGCATGCCTTGCATGATCACTGTAAGAACCTGGGAATGGTTAATCTTGTGCCATTTCAAACCACAGACATGGAAGGACAAAAGATCTTGCTGTCATGCCCCATTAGTCCTCCTTGCCTCTTTGTAAACAAACACAGCCAAGTTTGGCATCTGAAGTTTTATAGCAACAGTTGTATGTGGAGAAAGAAACCCAGGTCATCCTTGTACTCCTCCCCCAGCCTCATTTTCCCCACATGCAAATGCAGACAATGGGGCTGAGCTGTGCTACAGGAGGGAGGGGATGGAGTGATGCTTTATTGCAGGAGAATGATTTGAACCTTCTGCAGGAGCCACTGCCTTGGACGGGATAGAGGCTGCCCACCATCACTCCTGGTCCCTGGATTTCATGACGGGCTGGGACACCTGGCAGCATGCAGCCAGGGAGAGGGCAGGAGCAAGTCCTGCTGCTTGTCCTCCCTCCTCCATCACCTGCCAGTCTAACAGGCAGCGCTGGGCCAAAGCAGCGCTCCTGCAAACCCGTCCTTGTAAGCTCCGAGGAACACTCCATCTGGAGAGAGACGCATTTCCCCCCCGCCCGCTTCTTCAAAGTATTTGGGCTTGTTCCTACTGATGCGTGAGAGAGCGAGTGAAAAAAAGGACAGTGCTGCTTAGGCATCCACATCTCCTACCCCGGCGACGCAAGCCTGGGGATTTCACCGCCCCTTCTGCCTCACTCAGGCCCCGGTGCTTTGACTCCCAGCACCCGTGACTCCTGCTCCTCCTCCGGTGGATGGAGGCAGCGCCGCTCAGCGCATTGATTTCCCGGCGTGTTGCTGTAACACTCATCGCAGTTTATGTTGTGCCTGTCACTCCAGCAGCTCTCGGCCCTAAGCTTTCCGCCCTCTCTCTCCCCCGGCGAACAGACGGGCCCGGCTGCTGAGAGGCGGCATTTGCCTGGAAAGCCCCGGCACGGCTTCCCCGGGTTGTCTGCAGCCACTGCCAGGCTGGGTGAGGAGGGGGATGCGGCAGAGCCGGGATCTCAGCAATGGGCTTCCCATTCTGCCCCAGAGAAAGCAGCACAGCAGCTACGGCCTCGGCTGTGGAGATGGACTGGGGGTATTTCATCTCTTTGGGAAGGGTTGGATGATATTTAGAGTCTAGAGTGGGGAAAAGGCAAGAAGGAAGCCCTTCAGGGCCTGGTGAAGCTGCTGTTTAATTGATTGCTTTAACATGGAGATTTTACAGCATTATCAATGATGTATTGGGTTGCACTGAAGCTGCGATAATTATTTGGGGTTTTTTAACTGTTGTTGTAATTCCAAATAATCTTTTTTTTTTTTTTTCCCCAGCAGACCCAAACCCACAATTCTCTGCCAGAACCCCACTAGTGAGAAGAAGCAAGCTGCTAGGATTAATGAAATACGCTGCGCTGCTTTGCCAGCAAGCCACAGCTCTTACCTCATTTTGGGGAAAAATAAATAAATATTGAGTTTATGGACTGCATTTTCTGCCCTCTTTCTCCAAAGCCTGTTGTGGAGACAGCTCTGTGCCACAATCCCCACACTCCTTTTAATCATCCTCTGTTAACCCTTTGATCATCTCTTCTGTAAGACAATCTCTGTGCATCAGGCCAAAACTCAGCAGCCTGCTGCACACACAATTAAGCACCCAAACCCCACCCCACTGCACTCACTTGAGGGGCGTGCTGCCCTTTTGCCAGAGGATGCCACAACCCACCCTGCATCAGATCTCCTGCCTTCTCCTCAGCTTTGTGATGAGCCCGCTCTAATCTTCTCACTTCACACACACTCTTACAAGATCCAGCTAACAACTTCCCCCACTGCCCTCTACCCCCAGCAGCAAAATGGCAAGAGGGAAAAGAGAGAGGGATCAAACACAGCTCGTTCGGTACAAAACAACGCCAGCTCCTGGCTGCCAGCTCCAAACATGCAAGACAAATTCTCCGTTGTGTTGCAAAGTATGATCCTGGAAAGCTAATGCAGTGGTTAAACACAGCCTTGCTCCCAGCCTGGGGAGGAAAGTTCAAGAGCAAATCATGCTCGTTCTGTTTGATCTTGTCTCCTCAAGCTCTTCAGCCCTTCCCTGCCTGGCAAGCAAGGACTCGGACACAGCCATGGTCAGCCAGGGCAGCAGCAAGAGTCCGGCCTCTCCGCTATGCCCTGGCAGGGGTATGGGCAGTAAGGGCTGAGGACAGACCACAGCCATGCCAGCCCTGACCTCTCAGGCAGGGTTTTCAGGGAAGAGTCCAGCCAGGCTCCACAATGGCACTGCAGTGCTGGATCCTGGCAACATCTCAAGAGCAATGCAGCGCTGCCACTGCACTCCCCACCAGAGGAGTACAGTGGCAGAGCACAGAGGAGCACAGAGTCTGGAGGAGCAATATGGGAGCTGTTGGCCCTGGGTGGTTCCCACTGCTTTGGATCAGGCTCCCCTCAGCAGGAGATGCTACAGAAGATACCCACAGCTGAATGTATCTCCACCTCTGCGAAGGCAAGGCCCCTTAAGTGGATGGCACTATCATGGGAGATCATATCAACTGAGCATCTGAAACCTCCTTTCAGCCAAGCACCAAAAGCCTCATTTTGCTGAATTTGAATGCACATGGGCATCAGTTGTTGCTCAAATTTCTCCTCCCTACTGCCACTGCTCCTCTCCTCAGCCTAGTACAGCTGCTGCTCCTCTCCTTATGTGCCATGATACACAGCAGGGTCACTGTTTGAGAGTGAAAGCTGTGCCACAGCAGGATGGATTTCCAAAATGTGGCATAAATAGCTCCTGAGTAACCACTGCCAGCATGATAACACAGGCCCTCGGAGGGATTTAGAAAACTACTGCTTAAACCCAGTCCTGTGCTGGAAAACTGGCAGGAGGGGGAAACTGCTGCATCTGTTCAGCCCATGCTTTCTCTCAGCTGTATTATGCTGTGACCTTGGTCGTCACACCTGTCTGCAGCTTCCTGGGTATTTCAGCACTCAGGTGACAATTTTTGGCCATCCACCTATTGGGAGGGCACATGGCTGATAGGATGCCTGCACTTCTGTTCATCCTCTTTAGTAAATTGCCACTTTAGGAGTGTGAGGCTAGGATGGGCTTACCAGGTCATGAAGCCCCAACCTTTGCTGGCACAGCCAGCTGTACTTTATCATCTTTTTCAGAGATGTACCTCATTCCTACTTTAGCCTAGTGTGTTTGATGGGGGAATATCCTCCCCCTGCTTTGCAGGTCAGACTGCTCAAAGTCTTTCTGTTCTGCTGATTAAAACCTTTTTTTTTCCCTAACTCTAAGTCTAGATTTATTCATACCTGGCTTATATCCATTTCCTCTCATGCCAACACCATCTTTTAGCTTAAAGAGCTCTTCTCTCTCCTGGGTGTTTATCTTTCACTGTGTTCAGAGAGAGCAATCATATTCCCTCTCAGCCTTCATTTTACTGGATTCAACCAGCCAAACTCTCCTGGTTTCTTCTTGTATGATAGACCCTCCATTTTCCTAAACATCCCAGTAGCCCCTCTCAGCACCTGCTCCAGCCTGAATTCCTCTTTCGTGACCAGCATTTGTACCCAGTTTTCTAGAAGAGGAGTCCCCAGTGCCTTGTACAGAAACATTTCTGTCTCACTGTCTCTCCCATCAACTCTTTCTAATGAAATAAAAAAGAATTGCAACCAGAAAATATGAGCATCAGTGCAGAACTGCTCATGTGCTGTAAACATCCTTGTCTCTCAGTCCATGTGGTATGTATGGAAAATGAAACCCAAGGGAATTTACAAAAAATACACTGGCCTAAAAAGACAGCTAGCTGCCCTGGCTCGCACTAGCAGACACACAGCTGGTCTCACATGGGTTTTCTTTCTGTTAAAATGACTGTTTAAGAGTAGAGGTTCCTGTTTGTGTAGGGAAAAAACGCAACCTCACAACAGAAATCAAGCCCAAAATACAGCGATTTTTATGCCAGTACTCTCAAAGGGTGGATGTAACTATATCAGAGTAAGAGAACTTATACTGGCATGATTTATTGCTCTTCCCATCTGTTGGGGATCGGTATACCTGCAAAAACAACTTCAGTCCACATCCACTCCAGCAGAGGAACCTTCTTAAAAATATCAATATGAGCTGCTATGAGCTGCTTTGAGCTTAACTCCATCCTAGCCATATCCCAGCACAGTTTAAGATTTCAAAATACAGAAAAACCTCAGAGCAAGACCTACCACCACAGTACCATCTTTTCTTATAACCCACCATGCCTAGAAAATGCCCTCTATTTCTTTACAGCATAGTCAGGAAATCCTTGGACAGGTCTTTTCCCATTCCAAGGCATGTTTCTAGAACAACTGACTCCAGTCCCAGGCCTCCTGCCAGAGGAGACTTGCTCCCCACGTGTGCACGGGGGGACAAACTGCTCTCTGGCTGACGCTTGCAGAAATGCCAAATGCTCTGACAGCTTGCATCAGGGTCTTGCACTAAAATCAGTCAGGAGGTTCAGGCTGCTGAGGAAACAGACCCTGAGCTCCCTCTTTCCCTTTTGGGTTAGCTGAGGACTTGCCACTGTTTCTTCTTGGTCCAGCCATAAACCTGGCTCTGCTCTTGATCCAGAATCATTAGGCAATGCTCATCAGCTATCGATCACTTGGCCTTAGTGAAATATCTGCTAGGAATGTATGCCTTGCTCTACTGTCCATACCTTCCTCTAGCATCCCAGGGCTCCTGCACTATTAAAAGGGGAAGCCAGGGAATAGCAGAGCTGATGCAGAATGGCAGTGGGGAATATTGCCCAGTGATTTGCCTTTTTTGTTGCTCTGCACTTACACTAAGGATCCTCTGCTTTTGTGATCACTAAGACACAGGCTGGTATTTAAAAAGTATCTGGGGTCACTTAGGAACAGAAGTTCATCAAAAGACAATGATAATTAGTCCCTTATGTGAACTGGGTATTGGCTGTTATGCCAAATTTGTCATTAAACTGGAAACTAAACTTCTGGCAGGCCTCTGCACCATTATGATTTTTTTCTGTTTTGGGGATACACCAAAAATGAGAATAGGAGCACTAATAAGGCACCCATGCAGACTGTAAGTCCCTTTAGTTTCCTTACAAACTTCAGCTGTGGAAATGACCTATTTCTTCTACCTGAACCCCCAGTGCCTTGTAGGTAACTTCTATGCGGTCACCACTAGGTAAGTCCAGAAGAGCTAATCCAGTTTTTTCCCTTGAATTTCTTCTAGTAAAAGATAGTATTAATGAAAACGCCACAAAAAGGGGAAAACAAGTTTCAGAGATGTGATCTCCTTCTCTGACAGGAGGGGAGGGAGGGTTTCGCTGGGAAGTCCACGTGACTCTGTATCTGGTAATTATCCAGCCACAGAGGGAAACTGAAACGTTCTGTGCTGTCGCAGAGAATGACAGCACCTGGAGCTCCAGCACCCAGATAAAAAGCAGAGAGACAATCAGGCAGATGGAGAAAGGCAATGCTACATCATGGGCTGGCAAGCAGAGGGAAGAGAAAAAATGGGGAGAGGCAAAAGCTGGCAAGAAACATTAGGCAGCCGGCACAGCTACTGGAGAATGAGACTATGCCATAGATTAGCAATGCATGGGCACAAAGAAAGAAAGAGTGTAAGGGCAGGTCAGGAGAGAGTGGGTGCACAAAAGGGACAGTGCAAACACAAGAGGGAATAGGAGAGTGATGCTAGAGGGAGCTTCAAAGTATTTTGTGTGGTCCAGGGTCGCTTCCTCCCACCCCAGTCACAGGCTGAAAATGCAGGAGGTATCACCACAGGCTGTCACAAAACAAAGGGGAGATTTGGAAATCAGCATCTCACAGCTGAAGAGAGATGTGTCACTGCAAATAACACCTTCCAGCTTGTGGATTTCAGTGGTTTGCTCAGGGAAGGGGACTACAAAGCTTAAGATCCAAATAATTAAACCTGGATCTTTAGAGCATCACCTCATGCATTTTGTATGGTGGAGAGGCAAGAGGGAGGTTCCCTCCCCAACTCTCCCTTTCACAGTTGCACACACCAAGACACATGTAAGCCTGCAAAACAGCCCACATGATTGCTACCATGGTGCCATGGCCTAGTTCCAAAAGCAAGGCACCTTAGGTGCCCTCCCACACAGCAATGTGACAGTGCCAGCTCTTGGGGCTCTCAGAAAAAAGGGCTGTGCCCACAGGACTGGCAGCAGCCTCCAGTGGGTCAGGAAGAGCTGACTGCCGTGTGGCAAGAAACCGGACACCACCTCTAGGAACGTTTCTGACGTGAGAAAATACAGCCAAACAGACAATCAGGTCAGGGCCAGCAGCTTGTCAGGGGCTAATGCTGGCCACCAGTCTCAACAGCTGCTGGGGTAAGTGACCGAAGTAGATCTGTAATGGCTGTGTATCTCCGAGGAGGCAAGAAGAGCTAAGTAACCAGATGTCCCCACCTGAACATTTGGGGAAGGAAATGGAAACAGTATCAAGGTCTGAGCATTGGGACACACAGTTCAGTGACCATCCCTCCCATGCCTAGTGACAGACATTTCAAAGAAAGGTAGAACACTTCCTAAAGTGACAATGTAAATCACCTTCTGCATACTTTCATGATCTTTTCTAGCCATAAAAACCTATAAATCTAGCACCAAGCTAATCACAGAATGGCTTGGGTTGGAAGAGATCTTAAAGATCATCTAGTTCCACGCTCCTGCCATAAGCAGGGACAGCTGTTACTAGATAAGGTTGTTAAAAGCCACATCCAGCCTGGTTTTGAATGCTGCCAGTCAGACATGGGGCATGCACTGCTCCTCTAGGTAACCTGTTCCAGTGTCTTGCTACCCTCAAAGTAAAGAATTTCTTCCTAATATCTAACCTAAATTTAGCCTCTGTGTAAATTAGCTTCCAGTCTGAGTGACAGCTTGCAATCCACCTTGTAAGTTTGTACGCTGGCTTTCTTATCCCCAGGCATTTCTCAACCCCCTGCCCCCTTTTGCTTTTTTTAAACTCATTAACATCTTCATCTTGGTGATACTTTCTGGCTGAGAATTTCATCTGTTAACCATTAACTGGTACAAGTCTGTGAAAGAATGTCAGATTTTAATGTTGTGTTAAACTGGCAGGTGTCTCCTGTGTTTTGTACTATATGAAAGAGCTTCTTCCAATACCTGAGGAGCATGCTACCTGAGATATAGTAATGCACTTTCTGTTATCTGTATCCAAATGTTTGTCTCATCTCATACTGCCTCTTCTTCGTCAAGGGAAAGGGAATATCACATCTGAAGCATTATCGCTTGTCCTGGGCAGGGGGGACAGGAGGATCCACACCAAGGAGAAATCAGTCTTGAAATTCTTTGGAGGCAGATCAGAGAGGGAATGGGAGTGACAGCAGGGAAAATAAATCTTAACTTTTCCTTCTTTTCTGAGGTCATGAGAGTTTCAGAAGTGTCCCAACCAAGCGATCATCCCCACTTCCAAGTGCTGCCCTCAGGTAGCCAGCAGCAGACTGTGAAGGGTGGTATTTCAAGATGAATGAGAAACTGAGTGCATCCTGCCTGCTCACTTCCAGATGCTGCATTTCAATGAAGGACACCTTCTTGATGTGCAAACACTCTAGTTATTATTTACAGCTGACCTTTTCCTTCTCCAGCTCCCGCTGCTGTGGCACCACTGGTGGAGTCGGGGCTTGTAGAGATTGTGGAGACGATGTGTAGCGGAACATGTTCGATTCCCTGCCTGTGCCAGAGCTGTCATTAGTGCCACTGTGGATGGAGCTACACCCGTGCAAGCAACACTGGGAAATGTGAAGAAAAAAGCCTAATGTAGACAAAGCCTTTGAGGAGCTTAACCCCTCTTCCCCTTTTCCATCTCTCTCCCACTTGAAAGCAGAGAACAGCTTCTGAGCTAGACACATGCTCTCATTTCCATATCTAAAGCCAGTCCCGAAATACCATCGTGAAATAATGCTCTCAGAGAGGAGACCACGAAGCAGATTCCCTTTGAGAGACTCTGCTGCTTCTTTTTTTAATTCCATCCAAAAAACAACAGCCACCAAATACCAAATGCACCTGGACTGGAGCAGTCAATATTAGGCACCTTGTTTTCAGATAGATATGGGGGAATTGGAGGGAATTCAGAGGCAAGCAACAACAAAATTCATCAAGGGCTGGAAAGGGATCAGCATCTAAGGGAAGCTTAAAAACATTAAATATGTATAACTTGACTAAGAGAGGACTTAAAAGCGACATGTTGACAAGATATACCTCTTTGAAAGCTGAAAGTACCAAGGGAAGAGAGGAATTATTTAGCAAGATGCATAGGGGTCTACGAAGGAGTAACAGGTCAGGAAAAAAAGAGAAAGAAGTCTGTTCAAACTTGAAGAAAAACTTCTTGTCATCTACAAGTGCTAATCTTGTAAAAAGTCTCCCAAGGAAAGCAAGGAAGTGCCTATTCTTTCAGATGTTTGGGAAAAAAAAAAAAAAGAAAGGCTGTGGACCAGAGGATCAGCCTTACAGGGGCTGCAAGGAGAACAAACTACAGTGACCTGGTCTTACCACTTTTACCACCTACCTCAGAGTTCAGCAATATGTCGGGAGAAGACAGCTCCTCTTACACATTTCTTTCAGATGAAGCAATGTTTTTAGGGTTTTTCACTGCACATACAGCTAAATATTTCTTGACAATACCTTAGACCTTTATATATCACACTAGAGTTACCTGGCACAGGTTTGGATTTGTTTCCAAAACTGGATCTTCCAGAAATTATGCATGAAGTCATTAAAAACTACTGATACAAACACTAACAGTCTCATTATTTCCAAAAGACATTGGCATGTGGTTGTATTCCCAAATATGCTGTGAGTAAAGTTGTCCAGCACTTAAAAGTCACACGTGAGATATGACTTTTTTAAATGCTTAGCATTAAAATCTAAACCAGATTTTTCAAAGTACTTTTGGGCCTACCAGCTGCCAAACTAACACACAAGGATCAAATCTTCAAAGCAGCATTTGGCACAGTGAACTTTTTCACCAATATATCCAGTTTCCTTGCTGCCTAAAGTGAGATACTTTTGAAAATCCATCCCATGGGTGCATTACAATCATTGAATAAAAGACTGCAAACTTCAAACTCCCATGCTGTATTTATCTTGTGCAGAAGAACTGCTTTATGTGGAAACCACAGCAAAGCTGTTACAGCAGTGCTCAACTCCACTTTCTTTCCTTTGTTTAGAGCTTTGCTAAATTTTGCCTTTCCCTAATGCCTCACTTTTGTCCATCATCAGGTCTTGTGAAAGAAGGCATTTGAAAGACTTATAGGGAAGGTAGAGAAGATGCTGGTTTGGGGAACTCCCAAGAGCTTTGATCTCATGATCTCAGCTTACCTTCATTCCCACATGCACAATATGCCTTGCAGAAGAGGACATGTTCATAAATAAATAAATAGAGGAAAGGAGGAAGAGTGGAAAAAAAAAAATTCAAGATATATCTGATGGAGTTTCTGCTGTTCACATGAAAGCCAGAAGCTTTTTTAAAACTTCATGGTCAGCAACAGATTGGGAAGAAGGTACAAGTCCTTGAGAAAGGGGAAGGAATAATTCCCACAGCTAGATCTTCTTGACATCCTACTAATCATACTAATATTTGGCACTCTTTTTCCTCTGAGACCCTTGCAGGGCTTTGTTTTGCAAGGCAGTTCAGCATGTGCTGAACAGCATGCAGTGTTTTTATCAAAGGAAGTAAGCACTGTGGAACTAAAATTCTTAGCTTTGTAGAGGAGAAGTGTTTGTCCTGCGTGTTTTATACACACAGGGAGACAGTGGAGAAGGGAAGAAATCGTTTGTGCAAAGTCATACATTGAAACTATTTTATTTTCAAAACCAAAACATAACAGACCTGACCTGTCTCATACAAAACGTGGTTTGGTGTTAGTAGTTGCATGAGGATAGCAAGAGAGGGGTAGTGATGACTGCAAAATAGCCTTCACAAACCCAGATGTCACCTCCAGTCACATCTATCTTAGCACTACTGCAAGAGACCATGCCTTTCTCTCTAATTGGGATCTGTCCAGGGATATGCAACTGCAGCAGAGGGGTCTGGCTGAAGCACAAGCTCCTCCCCGTAGTTTGAAGGCAACTGGCTTGGGTCATTTGGGTCTGTGCTGGGAGCCTGAACTCCAGCCTGGCTACTGACTGAAGGACAGGAATAACTACAGGGACTGCTCTGACAGCTTCTGCACCTCCTCACCTGCAGTCTTCTGGCACTGGCAAAACAAGATGCACAAATTGGCTGGAACACAGAACATAAACCCTTTTCATTTCTTAGTGAAGACAATGTTGCTTAATCCTACTGGAGGCATTTACCCAGGAATATCTTATCTGGATCCACTGACATCCCTGCCTCTTCTCCCAAGAGCCTGCTGTGAAAGGAAACCTCTCCCCCATGCACAGCTTATCTGCAGTATAGATAAACCATTTCCCCATGGAGCTCCATTCTGTACAGCTGTCTTACTGAGAGTTTCTTACACAGCAGGGTCTAAGGCTGTGCACTTGGGCTTTGGCTGGTCTGAGGCTGGGTTCCTATTTCTGTTCTTCTGACAGGTCTCTTGCTCTAAATAATTTCCAGAATTCTGTACTGTACTGTATGGAGAGATGCCAAACTGTGGCTTCAGCTGGCATAAATCAAGGGCCAACAAGGCACCATTGCAGTAAATGGGGAAGCCTAGATTTACACTAAATGAGGATCAGTCCTGCTTCCTTCCACCAGACTCTAAATGAATTCATTAAATACAGCACTTCAGTCTGCTCAGCTAAAAGTAGCTCCAGCTGGCAGGAGGTTTCACATCCAGGGAATGTTTTAAAGATAAGGATTTGCAGGCTGCCCTGAGTTTACACTTGGCTAAAGGTAGGCTCTCATCGGCCATGCAGAGGGGATGACACCATGCCCACCTGGCGTGTATCTGTGCATCCCCAGGGTCTATGCACAGCATGACGTTAACACAGGACCTCACAGCCCTGGGGGGACAACCTAGGCTCAAATCCTCTCATGAAGAGGTTCAATTCAAAGTGCTACAAGGCAGCAGAAGAGAGGTCCTGCAGTACCTCCACCACACTGAAGGGCTTATTTTTGTTCTTTAATTCTTTTAAGTTTTCACTGGGGAATGTCGGGCACTGTGTGTCTGCACTGAATGTGTGTCTGCACTGAATTTGAATCTGCAGTAGGGCAAGCAACAGCACTGGGGCAGGAAGAAAAGTTTGGGATTTTTGAGACAAGAGTAAAATGGTAGTTAATTTTGACATTAAATCCTAAATGAAGTGATAGTAAAGTTATTCTCAGGTTCCAAAAAAATAAGATATTCTGTGATGGTCTGGCCTGCTCTCATGTATTGTACAGAACCCATGACTCCTGCAGTTTAATCTCTTATCCACTCACTAAAACAGATGGTGTTGCAGGCTCTTTGCAGACTCTGACAAATAGGACTGCATTTGGAACACTGTTCATATATGCACACTTGCCTTACAACCCTCAGGACAAGATACACTGGCTGGAGACCTAAGTTCACATCCAAAGCACAATCAGCAGCAAAGAATAGATCCAAGTCTCTTTCAGCATTGCTGCTGAGGTCTCTAATATGCACAGTCACACACAAAATAACTTCCTAAAGAGAGATATAAAAGTCAAATTAAAAACCTTTGTCTGAGATCCCAGTCAGGTTCTCTTTTTTTTGCCAGGACCAGGGTGCACATTGTTTTTCCTCAAAGAAATAGTTCTGCCCACTGAACAGCAATGATACAATGATATTCCAATAACCTGGAAAATAAGAGCCCTAACAAAAATGGACCTGACACCAACTCCTCTCTGATTTCACACTTACTGTTTCTTCCTTAGGCTGAAAAAAGAGGGTTGGTCCTTGACAGCCAAAGAGAAGCAGGGAGAAAACCCAAAATTACTTGTTTATGCTAGACTACTGCCAGTGTTCTCCCAGCCTTGTGTGTGTGTATGATCAGCCAGTACTGAGAAAGACAAGTGAGGTTAACCGAGCTACATGCATTGCTCCCACTAGAGCAGTATAAAACAGTGATAAACCACAACTAGAACCACTCTGCACTAAGTATCTGGCCAGAGGTGAAGCATGAGGTTACAGCAGCAGCTCCACTCCCCTGTCCCCTCTGCCTGATGGATCCTTGGTAATAAACCACCCTTCAGGCTTTCCTGTCTTAAACTAAGCTGCTAGAATTCAGGGGAGATAAAGATTTCAACTACCTTTCACAAGAGCCTTCACAAGAAAGTCCCTGTTGGCATAAAAGTAGACATGTAATGGGCTTTCTCTGTCCCTGAAAGTAGTGTAGCACTGCAGGAAAGTGCAGCCCTTTTAGCTCTCTTCTTTATTTAACTAGAGTTGTTAAAATAAACTGATTTCCCAGACAATTAATTATCAAATATCTGTAACAGCTTTCAAGCCCTGCCATTACTCATTCTCAGAGACCCCCATAGGCAGTGCAAAGCTGCACTCTCCTTACCTGAGTAACCACTGCTCCTCCAAGTCTGCTCCCTTTCCCTGAGCTGATAGCAGAAAAGCAGCACAGGGGCTGGCAAAACCCTGGAGGAGAGCTGTAAACAGCCTCTTCTCCACGTTAACAACAACTCCAGCCATGGACGTGCCGGGAGCCAGGAAGCTTTACAACGCCCCTTGACCACGACTCAGTTCCCAGCTCTCAGCCACCTGTACACAGACCCCAGCCCCACCTCAGGAGCAGATTCGCCCTTTCAAGAGCCCTGATGCTGCCAGTGAGATCGGCAGGCACCCGACAGCAGATGCTGCCAGCTGAGCTGAACTGTGGATGCCAAGTAGCACGAGCTCAGCCCAGCATGGGGCACAGGCTTTAGCTTGAAGCATGTGCCAAGAACCAGCTTCTCACCCAGATGTGGACAGGGACAGCTCCTGCCATAGCTGTGTTATTTTCTGAAAAACCAGTCTGTACCTCTGGTTACTGGAAAGTTGTACTTCCCATAGGTACATTAGCAATGGTCCTACCATCTATTTTCTATAAGCATTAAACTACACTCATATGTGGTTTCAATTAGGAGATTTCAAATGAGATCGAAGATAATGCATCCCACAATTACTCACCCTTCTCCTTTCTAGAAACTCAAGCAGAATCGTTTCCAGGCCAAAATGCGGTCTCTCTTGATTGATGATGCTAATAAAATGGTTTTATTGTGATATAAATAGCCTTAAAAACGTCCTGGAGAGTCAATATCAGTGGTTGATGGCCTTATGCAAGCAAGGTCCTTATCTTACAGCGTGCTAAAGCTTAACGAGTTATGCTTCTGAGAAGTCTGACATTGGATTTGGGCGCTTGTTTGGGGAGCTACAGAAGGGTAGCTCCCGAATTAGACATGCAAAGTGGGAACTGTTTAAACACCTTTCCTCTTCCTTGCGCTCCCTATTAATAATCTCTTTGCTTCCTAGCTTTCCTGGTGCCAGTTCAAACACAAACACCGGCTGAGCCCAGCAGGAGCCATGGGAACACTGTGCTCCAGCGCCTCTTTGCTGGAAGGTTACCAGCCACTGCTACAGTAATTGGAAAACCTGAAATTTCTTCCAAATTGTGCACGAGCTGAGATTCTCCCAGCCCCTCCTGCAGAGGCATGTGGCCGTTTCCCGAACAAAGAGCCTACACTGACTTGCTCTGAAGCACATCCATGATATGTTTTTGTTACTCCCTTGTCAGGAGAGGCCAACCCCGCCATGCAGCTGGGAGTGAACCACTCAGTGCCTCAGGCTGCACTGGAAGCTTGGGGGTTCTAGAAAATTTAAGTAATTTTTTGGAATTAGTGCCCTCCAGGCAGTAGCTCACTCCAGGAGTGCAAAGCTCACTCCAAATGCAGAGCCTGCTTCAGAGGATGATGGAGAAGATCTTTGGGAATTCACAAGAGCAATGTCCAGAGTATTCCTCCTTTTTCTGAATAGCAGTGAACCTCACTCTTCATAAAGAGAAAACACTTGTTTTAAGACCTTATTTTAACGTGGAATCCCCTGAAAACATGCAGTTTTCTATCAAGATTGTATCTTCTGCATGCAGCAGTATGAGATAACGCTGACCGTGCTTTCCAGTAGTGCCGCCCTGGCTCAGATCCGGCAGCAGCCTGGGTGCTAAAGAGCTTTGCTGGGAGTGACAGAAGCATATACACCTGTCAGAAAATGCTGATATCATAGCAACTGTGACAGTGATGTGATCAGGACCTGACAGACAGTCAAAAAAGAGAGGGAAGGATGCACGAGAAAGGGCAACTGAGAAACTTTCAGGGAGAGCAGTCAGAGTCTGTGCATGAGAGGCGGTGAGTAAGTGACGCTTGGTGCTTGTCTGTGCATGGCAGAGGGGATGAGGACTCTGGGGACATGTTCTCCCCTCCACCTGAGCAGTGCTTTGTGTCTCTCAAGAGTGAAGGGACTGCACAATTTCCCAGCCTTGCTCCCCTCTCTCCCCATCTCTGCCATAGTTACATCCAGTCTCATATATTTGAGAGCAATTTTCCCTGCAATAATAAAGCCTTTGCAAGCATGTGGGTGGCCGTGCGTGTGTGCCTATGTCGCCTGTGGGAGTGCGCATGTGCCAGGCTCTGCTGAGATGAGGTGGTTTTGTGTACGCGACAGAGCAGGAGTGAGGATGAGACTATCAAACGTGTGTGCGAGGATATGAGAGAGAGCGCGCTTCGCACAGAATCAGACATCGAGTGAAAATGAGAAGGTGCTCGTATTAGATGGTGTGCGTGTCAGCAAGGAAGAAAAAGTATTATTCACAGCCTTCCTGCATGTGTTTGATGAGTATCACAAGTTTTAACCAAGAAAAATATGTATGTATTCAAATCAAACACAAAACACCCCTTTTGCCTGGAGCACTCCTGCCTTGCTTGTTTGTTCTGTTGCAAGCTGCTTGTTAGAAGAACACAGGAAACAAGAAGATGGGAAAAAAACCCCAGGTTGACATATTTAAACACAGCCAGCTATTGAGGCAGTAACAAACAGCAAGGAGAAAAGCAGGTGGGATAGTTGGAGAGCTGTTGCGATGATGCTGGAATGAGAGATGCCTGTGAGAGTTTCTCAACACCATCCCGCAATTGATTATGATCAATTTTACTGTACGCATACTGCGTTGATTCTGCAGCTAGCTACAAGAAAACACACTTAAAAGCCTATTGCTTACAGCTATTTTGCAATAAAGAGTCAAAAGACAATGCAAGGAGTGCTGGTGTTCTGTCTCAATTCCCTGCAAAGATTTCTACACTGAGTCTAGACACCTCTTGTCAAAATTGGAATCGAGGGACTGAAATTATGGACAGGAGGAAAAACACTAACAACACATTCAGTCCTAAACCTACTGAGACTAAAGGTCTTTTTAGAACTGCAGGTCAGATAAACATGAATACAGAGACAGGGATGGATTTGAAATTATTTTTCCCCATTCTGTTACACTTTGTTTTTGCTGGTAAATTTAAACACCTCTACAAGTTTAAGGCTCTTCAACATTACCATAATCCATAGGCCTACGCTGCCTACAGGCAAAATTCACCAATACCCATGTCCAGTGAGACTTGCTAAGTCGCTTACAATGCCACAGGCAATGCATGGGAAGACAGGAGCATGCCAAGAACTGACTGTAGGAGTGGCAAAACCACCAGACCAAAGACATTGTGTGGAAGAGATCCAGGAAAAGGGTCACAAGTCCAGATGAGGCTCTATCCCTAGGCAATTCACCCAAGCTTCACCCAGATCTTAGGAAGATTCCTCCAGGGTAAAGGCAGCTGTAGGCTTTCTGTCCCTCCCTCCCCCATTTAAAATCAGAGTGAACAGCACTGATTTATAGCTGAAAAAACAAAGCTCTCATTACACCAAGGGAAGGGAAACAAGTGCCTTGTCTTTGGGGCTACAGAACTGTGCAGGAAAAGAGAAAGTGTCACACTTGGGTGCTTGAGCTTGGGTGCAGCTCTTTCACCATTACCCCCCCAGCATCTGACCAACCAAACCTTTATTTGGCTATGGAGACCAAAGCAACCCAGGTCAGGCTGGCTCCTGCTTTGGGCAGGCCTTGTGCTATGCAGAGTGGGTCCTTCC
Organism: Hypocryptadius cinnamomeus; assembly: GCA_013400635.1. NCBI lineage: Eukaryota > Metazoa > Chordata > Aves > Passeriformes > Zosteropidae > Hypocryptadius > Hypocryptadius cinnamomeus. The sequence goes on along the minus strand of VYZP01064754.1, from coordinate 81,042 downwards.
TGATGGGAGTCCCTGGGGTGCTGCTGCATCCTCAGTAACAGTTATTATTGTTCCAAAAATTACCCAGGAACTTGACAAGTCCTTCTGCAGTGTTTGACGCTCTGACCTCAGAAGGCAGTGTGGATTTCACAGACTGACTACCTGCTGTGTGAAAAAGTGTCTCCTTTCATGTGATCTAAATTAAGCTACCATTAGCATCTCTGAGTGACCTCTTGTTCTAGTATTACAGGCGGACAGAAAAAGGAGGGACTGATCACTTTTCACCACACTCTTCATTACTGTAAATAACTCAATTATAAGCCTTTAGTGTGTCTCTTCAGGGAGGCTGCGGATGGCCGGTGCTTGCCATCTCCCATTGGAGCGGGCTGGGATTGAGTGAAGCCAGCCAGAGCTCGGGGACAGTAGAGGGCATGACGGCAAGAAGGAAGATGGGAGAACTACTGGGAGGGAGAAATGGCATTTTTGCAAGCTTGCTACACTAAAAAAGAAAACCCTGTTCAGTCCAACTGACTGCCTCCTTGTAGGTAAATCTCACAAGATTACTAACCATGCTTCATGGCCCTCTGGTAATTCTACACACTTTCATAAATGAGGGTGTAGCCAGTGTTCAAGATAACGTCATTTTTTATAATATATTCCCTATTGCTTCCCTGTCCCTTAAAGGCAACCAAGCATCTTCCACGTTTTTGGAATTGACGCAACCCACTGAAGAAGCTTTTATCGAGTTACTCACCGTGACTCCCAATCTTTTCCCTCCAAGGAGCCTGGGAGCTCAGTGATCATCACTGTACAGCTGCAGTGGAGACTATTTTTGCAGTCTGCATTACCATACGCTCATCCATGTTATAGTTCATCTGTCATCCTGCTGCTCTGTCCTGTGGCACCTTTAAACCCTGCTGACTCATGGAGATGGCAGCCCATGCTCGCTTTTGGCTCATAAGATGGTGAGGGGCACTGGGCAAGGACTCAGCTCCTATCAGGACACCCCAGAGCAGCCAGGCCAAGCCCTGGGAGTGGGTCCCTTTGGATCTCCACAGCTCAGGCAGCAAGCCAGCAGAGGATGCAATGGGGTGGGCCTGCTCTTTTCATCTCCTATGGCTTTTGGCAACTCTGCTGCATTTCTCACCAGCCAAACAAGGAGTCATCATCAAAGCACCAACATGCCAGCCATGGCACACAGGGCAGACTAAACACCTCCCCAGTGTGTACTGACTCCTACTATTAACTTGTCTCCATGCAAAAGAGAAACTATTCTTTGTTAATTAACAATCCATTGGGTTTTAAACTGTGACAAGACCTTGCCCCTTTGCCCATGGCTATTTATTTCCCTTCATAATTTTGTGTGACAGACCTTATCAAAGGCTTTATGAAAATCAAAGTACATTATGTCTGCTGGGGATCACCTTTATCTTATTTTATTAAACTTAAAAAAAAAACCCTAAACAACAAAACCCACTTGCAGCTCAAAAAGGCACAATTTTCTTTTCCAGAAGCCATACTGGATTGACCCTGTCATGTTATACTTAGCTGAACATTGTACTAGTCTGTCTTTAATTAGCTTCACAATCAGTTTGGCTGGAATTGAAAGAAAGCTCATAGATCTGTAATTCCCTGGATGTCTTTTGATTATTAAAAAAAAAATAATAGTACTTAGCATGCCTGGAGCACTCCCTCTCTGAGGATCTCAGAGCACCCCACACCAGGGTGAAGGCAGAGCAGGCTGGAGACAGCCTTTCAGCACTTTCACCTTGCAAGAAGGAAGGAGAAGGGAAAACAACTTGCCCATGAAGACCACATCACAGCTGGATATGGAGCTGCCACCCTGTTCCTGACCCTCTCAACTGTCATTAAAATCACTTGCTTGATTCTCAGAGGTAAGGAAGGGGCGGTGTTTGCCCATCTGCATCATCTTGCCTGAGCACAGAGAGATTTCAGCATTTTCCCCCAAATCCGACCCTGCAATATTGGCAGCTCTGCATTCATTAGAGAGATGCTGTTTATAAGGATCCGTCAGACACTGCTGTCAGTATATTTCATGCATTATTTACTTCAGAGCCTTGAGACTAATGCTACCTCGGTCCCAGTGATTTACTGCATTTGAGTTTCTCAAGCTGATCCATAACTTTGGGTAATAATAACAATAGCAAAATACTCTGTATGCATGTATCACACTCGTCAGCAAAAATCCCACACACAGATGAGCATGCAATGCCAGAAGAGCTGCTGCTCCGAGGTACCGGAGCATCAGCCATTTGGAGGTACAGCTCCCTCCTCACACAGATGTGACTTCTACACCCTCAGAGAATACTTTGTCTCAAGTCCAGTACATGTGAACCCTTCAAAGTCAAAGTCCATATCCAGGGGGTTTCCCCCTTTCCAGGGAAAGTTAAGCAATCCCTGCATAGCATCCCCTGGCAAGGACAAACCTACTCAGGCAGAGGAACCTCATGAGCCTGTCCCAGCCCACAGATGGGGCCCCTCTGCCTTGGTGAATTAAAAATCCCAGAGGGTTGCTCAGCACCTGGGATGGGGGCCATGCAAACAGCTCGGCACAAGCCAGAGATTCAGCTTGTTGGCTTTGGCTCAGCTCCTTAATTGCATTCCCCACCTGTGGCTCCCCTCATCCTGCTTCTGGCATTGCATAGTCACAGTGCCCTGGCCATTCCTCTCACTCCCCTCAGCTTCCTTCTCATTTACACCTTGCCTACTGTTTCATTTGACTCCTGGCTGTTTGGCTATTCATTAAAAGGTGCTTGATGAACCCTAATAAAAGCCCACTCTCTGCTGTGCAGGTGCAGATCCTTTCTGTCCCCTTTCCACACCGTCCTCCTACGCCCTCCTTGCACACCAAGGCAGTGAAGACCTCCAAGCCAAGTCCAGTGCTTTTAAGGATTGTTTTTCTCATTTGTTTGCTTTAATTTATTTTGCCTTTCGGCCTTGTATTTGATGTCATCCTTCTCCTCAAGCTTTCTTGCTGCCCTGTTTGAGGCTCACCTATCCTTCACATGCCATGTGGGGGGCACACTTAACGAGAGCCAACCCCCCTGCCTTTGCTGAGGAGATGTTGACAAGTCCTCAGCACTCACACCTCTGAGACGTGCTGCTACTGCCCACGCACCCACCCACTCCCTGATGTCTCCCTTGACATGGCTGAAGCCTTGAGAAGGGGAGTGCTGTGTCCTGGCAGGCTCTTAACATGCTGCAGACCCTATAATAATAATAATAGTAATGAAACCCACTGAGAAATGTCCGCTTGCCCAGACAAGGCTGTAGAGCGGAGGCCAATTCCTACCACTGTGCTGACACAAAATCACTGAGATCAATGAAAACATCAACTAAGTGCTGCGAAGGACAGTCTCCTCCCTTGCCTTTCACATTTCACCCCTGCAAAAACAGTTTCTTTCTAGGAGCAGAGGTAACCCTTCCTGGTGGTTTGACAGCTTTGGCCTGATCTGAGCTGGGACCATGTGCCCTCATGCTGCCAGGATGAGATCTCTCCAGGAGAGAGAGGTCTGCATAGCTGTGTGGCTGCCTTTGGGATGCACCAGCCTTAGCATGGGGCACTGAAGCAGAGGGCAGGCTTCTCCTGGTGCTGCCCAGGGTGTGGACACCACAAACCACTGATGGCAGGGGCTGTAAGACACCACACAGGGACTGGAAAGACAGGGGATGCCATGCAGGACTGTGTGCGTGCCCTGTGTCTCGTACACACATGTGCTCACAGCAGCGCAGCTGGCTGTTCTCTGCCAGGAGGGACACCCCAGGAGTCCCACCTGGAGAGTAAGTACTGCTGAACACTGCCCTAAATCAGGAGTTACGTCTTCCCACATAGGCACCAAGACAAGCTGCTCAAAAAAGCCATCATTTATGGTATCAATAAATCTCCTCTCCAAATCATGCCCAGATGTGCACTTTAGGGCCCAGTCACCTTGCCTTTTTATTCTCACCTGCAAAGTCTCTGCTCTCCTACAGTACTCTCTGCCTAATAATTCATGCCAAAATACATTAAAATAACCCTTTATTGTTATTAATTACTATTATTGCATTAGCAGATTTTACTACTTCCCTAATCTCTCTAGCAGCTGAAACCCTCTGCTCACGGAGGAGGGAACTGAGTGGGTTGGGGTCCTGCCTCCTGGTTAGCTCTCAGCCTTGGGATGTGCCATGCACTGACTCACACAACTCCTCCAAAGAGCAGGGCTGACAGTGGCTGACAAACCTCCACCCCAGACATTTCTCTGACACAGGTACTTAGTACTACCACTTTCTGGGTACAAAAAGCCAGGTGAAGGGAGGGAGAGAAAAGCAAGCTCCCCAGCTTCTCTGCAGGCTAGATAATATCATTGCACAGTGAGTTGGGCAGCCCACGGCATGTTCACCATGTTTTCCTAATACTCAGCAAACACAGTTCTACTATCAGCACTGAAACTGCATGAAATATCAACTCAAGCAGGTCAAAACATCCCCATGTCTCAATTTTAACCCTGCCCTTTCTCAGCTGTGTCTATTTAATTTGCATCCTCTTCAAGACATAAGGATTATCATACTTTTTAGTACCTCACAGGCTGAATAGGACTTCTCGCTTTCCACACTGAAAATCACAATAACAGAAGCATCCTGAAGTTCTCTTTTTCTTCTGCACAATCAGAAAGAAGGGTGCACCTGATCATCAGTAACATGCATTATGGTACAGAAGATATTGACAGCTTAAGGAAAGAAGCCAAATTCAGGGGAGTGGCTTACTCACTGGAGAACAGAGCTGCCATTCAAAGGCCCTCGAGGACATGGAAAAATGGGATGACAGAACTTCACGAAGTTCAACCAAGGTAAGTGCAAAGTCTTCCACCTGTTGAAATGATCTCTGTGCAACACTGAAGGATGAGGACTTGCTGGCTGGGGAGTAGCTCTGAAGAAGACCAAAGGTTCCCAGTGAGCAAAAGTTGAAAATGAGTGTGGCAGCATGCCCTTGCGGCAAGGAGGGCTAAATGTGTACCTGGCTGCAATGATGAGAGTGTAGATAGCAGGCCAAAGTAAATTATTATTCCCTTCTACTCAGCACTTCTGAGGCTGTATGTGGAGCAATTTTGGGCTCCCAGAATATTTGGTTGGACATAAAAGAAAAACATTTTCATAATGAGGGTGGATCAGCACTGGAACAGGTGCCAAGACAGGTTGAAGTATCATTGTATTGGGAGATTTCCAAATTTTGACTGAGCAAGCTGATCTAATGTTGAAGTTAGCCCTGCTTGGAGCAGGGACTTGGATTCCCCCTGAAACTTTTCTCTGATTTCAAGGAGGATGCTGTAGTTCTTTCTTCTGTGTGGGATAGCTATGGCTTGAAAGCTGAATTTGGAAGGGCCTGATGGGATATTTGTCCCCTATCAGTCCCTTAAAGTCTCTTGGAAGAGCTCTGTGTGTGCAGGGGCCAATGTACAGCACAAGAAGAGCTGGTCTGTTCACCCTGCTGCTTACTTTCCCCTCTGCCACACACTCTCACCAAGGAACCTGTTGTGAATGGGTTAGAAACTCCCAGGCACACATCTTCTTATGCAACCAGAGGATTTCTGTGAACCTCTGAAGGTACAGGTTGTTCCCAAAATGTGGAAGGATGCCCCTCTAAAAGGCAGGGGATTTTCCTGGGAAGGAACCAGGATGGGCATATAGAAACTGTGTACCAATATCCAAACCCAGAGAGGTTTATGTCACAGTTGTTTCACTTAGCACAGAGGAGTCACTTCTGGGTTAGATCACAGCAGTCACATAATGCATTACAGTTGAGGAAGTGAGAACCTAAAGCCACCAGAACGGGATTGACAAGTAGGTCAGCCTTCAATTAGCCACTCTGAATGTAGTCCTGACTCCTGGGACAACAATCTGGGATTTTAAACAAACTCAGAGAGATGTTTAATAGCTGAGAGAGGCGAGATTGTTGATTTTATGTCTCCTTCAAAACACAGCTGTCCATTATTGCTTCCTTCAAGTCATTACTCTCCTTTTATTGCCTTTTTACTCCATTCACAAACCTGAACTCCTCCTCTGTCCTCAATTTCCTCTATACTGTCCCTTCTTGCAGCTGACTTCCACAGGTTGCTTCCTTGTTGCTTAATCCTTTGCAAACTCTTGGCTGTACTGCCACATCTCAGAAACGCCTGCAAACAACCACGAAGCTGCTTGCAGAGAGATTAGGGGGACTGCTTGACAGGAGCAGGGCCAGCAGTTTCCCCTGGCTGCAGCAGGGACATGTGGCTGGACTCTCTAATGTGATAATAACATATGAAATGTGCAGTGATGGCCATATGTTGTACTAATTCCTACGTACACAATGCCCTCTGCAGAACAAACAGCCAGGATGGAGGGCACTGGCGGAAGTGCAAGCCCATGGAGGGGCACCTACCCGTCGGAGACAGATGTAGAGAAGGAAGAAGGCTAAAATTGGCTCCTGGAAGTGAGCTGCAATCATCTCTGGTTAGGTCAGACTGCAGCTGTATATGTCTTAAAAAAAAACCAAAACCAACCAAAAAAAAAAAAACCACCCAAAAAAAAAAAAGCGACCACAAAAACCAAAAACAAAACCCAAACCAACAACAACAACAAAAACCCAAACAAACACACAAATAAACCCCAAAACCCCAAAGCAAATCAAAAACAAACAAAAAAAACCCAAACCCAAACAATTTCTAGGGAACATCCATGGATAGGGGCCAATAGGGAAAACTAAGTGATACCCTGGTTCAATACCTTCAATACTCCCAAACAACCACATAACAGGACATTTCAAGGGCTCTTGAAACATCCCAGGCCCATGCCCACATTTTGGCTCAAGTGCTGTGAGTGACAATTACCTTTGCTGCTATTGCCTTGTGAATGACTGGCAGGGACCCAAAATTCTCCTGAGTCACCTTCCCCAGCAATTCAACAAGGCAAGGACCAGAATAAGCACTTGATGTAGCTGGGATTTCTCTAGTGACAGCAGGCAAGGAGAGGAAAATAGAGATTCTAGGCAGATTTCCTAGGCTGGACCAGCTCCAGTTTTGCTTGGAAGTGAAGGGTATTAGGGTACATTTTCTGTGCTGTACAAAAGAGAAGAGTCAGCACTTCCATCCAGATGCTCAGACCCATGGGCTAGGCAGAAAGAAGACAGCTGCTCTGCTTCGTACTTGGGCTTGCACAGAAGAAAGAGAAAGGTAGGAAAAGCCTTTGCTGAAGAACAGGCAAGGAAGGAGAGGAAGATGTGTCATATGAAAAAGCAGATACTGACTAATGGCACCATAGCTTAGTTGTCTCACGTTACAGTCTTAAATTGCCCTCAGTGGGAGGAAAGTCACTTTAACGTCTCAACATGGCACATAAAACTATTGTTTAAAAAAAACAAAACACCAACAAAAAAACCCAGAATATTGTTGAAGAAGTGATGGAAATGAGGTTGTTTCACAGCTGGCTGTACCAAGGTAGGGGTTGGAAGTAGATAATCTTTAAAGTCCCTTTTAACCCAAACCATTCCATATTCTATGATTCTAAATTGGAGTCTTCTGTCCAGAGGTAGGTGGGAGCCCCCATATCAGCTGACATACTGGGGTGGGGACTGATGACTCCAGAGCTGAAAAGCACCCACCACCATAGCTTGAATGCTACATTGGAAACTCTCATCTTCTGTGGGGAGAAGGAGTGCAAGCCTTAATGTGATCCTTAGCCATCTCCAGAAGAGGTACTGCAAGGCAGCAGAATGTATGGAGCCCAGCTAGGTGGGTTTTACTTGATCAGATAGGTTTTGATGGCCCTAGGAAACACACAGTGTCAAGGAAGGAGGGAGAATGGACATGGCAGGTTCTCACAGAATCAATAAAACAGGAATGGACAGGACTGTAGGCTACCATTAAACACACTCCCCAACTCTACAGCAGAATCAACTATGCATAAATGATCTCAGGGGACAGCTTTTCCTCATTTGTTCTTAAACATCACCACCAAAGGAAACTCCACACCCACTAAATGAAGCTCCTCACCCACAGGTGTACCACACTCCCACTTTGTGGCCCAGTGTGTGAAGAGCTGATATGCACACTTCATGATGTCCTGGGTAGGTGAGGCTGCTGTGGCAGTGAGTAATTTAAATAAGGTGTTACAAAGTCTACGAGACCATTCTGAAAATGAACAGGAGAGACTGTGCAAATAAAGATGTCCTGAATTTTTAAAATGTTTTGTGCTTTCTCATTTTATGTGCTTGAAAGAATTCTGTGGTGTGCTGGCAACTAGCAGATAAAGTTATTGATGACAAAGCCTTCAGCTCAAAATTAAAGCTCATTCTGTAGCTGTAAAAAAAAAAAAAAAAGTAAAATACAAAGATGACAGGTTAATTGTGATAACATCATTAAATTCATATCCAGTCCTCAAAGCACATCATAGTTATTTAGAGACAAGTGATCTAGGGAGTCAGAAATGCAAGTGATTATGGCATTTCACCTCTTGGGGTCTATTTTGCAGTGAGATACAAATAAACTGAGTTTGGCAGTCGGAAACTCTCTCTGACAAAATATTTTCCTGCATCCTCAAGCTGATTAAAGGAATGAGCTGGAAGAGAGAGGTCACTGGGTAGGCACATAGATAAGCAAGAGATAAGATGAAAGGAGACAGTGCTTGAGTCTATGTAGTCAATATCCTGGAGCTCATAAAAGTTTGTTACTGCACACAGCTTTCTCTGTCTGGCTTTTCACATCAGATCTCAGCAGCCACTGCTTATCTGTGCCCACTTGTTAGATTAGGTCCCATTGCAGGTAGCATTCAGAATGTTGCATCTAATTCTCCATGTAGACCCAGTCAGATTCCCTACTGCTCTGAGAAGGCAGAGATTGGCAAGGGAAGCCTTCTTCACCCAGATTTTCCACCTTTCTGGCAGCTGTTAGAGAGCAGTGATAAAGTTTCTGGTGTTGATAAGTGAGAAAATCCATGTGCTGTCTGGACAATGCACAGGTTTTATCCCTGGTCAGCAACCATATTAGACTTGCTAGGATACACCTTAACCAGAGTGGTCCCCAGAAAAGGATGGGAAGAGGAAAATGGTATATTTAGTTACAGCCTTTGACCCTGTCACATCAGGGGGATATAAGCAGCACACCTACGCTAATATAACAAGTTGCTCCTAACAATAGATTTCAACAGTGACTGCATCTCTAGTCCAATTAACTGATAATGAGAACTGGCTGACAGCACAGGAGGGACTAAATTCTTCTCTAACATCATTAAACATGGAATAGATGACGAGTCACCAAGCACTGAGTTCACATTTGGCCCCATGCCTGCTCCTGCCATTCAAACCATTCCCAGCAGCAGCAGAGGGGCACAGTGGGGTCTGCTGGTGACAACCACTACCCAGGTAGGACATTTCTCCTGTGTGAACTCACTATATGTCCCTTCCTGGCTTCCTACCACATGAGTGTTTCCAGCCTAGTTGAGATGATATGAGAAGGGAAGAGGGCACAGAGCCAAATGCTGTGCTTTAGCAAATTGCTAGGGCTCACTCTAGCTGTGCACTACAAAGGTGCTCTGGTTTGGTGAAGTTTCCAGACATTTAGCTTGTCTCTCCAGCACTGCATACAGGGAAAGCACTGTCACCAAGCAGAATGGGCTAAATAGTGCCTAGAATCCCTTCCTTCCCTTGTTTCCTTGCTCCACGTATGGGAAGAAAGAACAATCCTCCCCACAAGGAAATCACAACATGGTGAAGAAGTAGGAGGCTTAACAGGGGCAAAATGCAATGTCCAGCATGGTGAAGGAAGCTTAGGCAGAGGTGGAGTGGAACATAAAGCATCTGAAGATGCCACTTCTAAACCCTCTAAAATGGGCAGGGAAAGTTGAGTACAGACAATGCGTGGCATAAGGAAAGATTGGTTCCGAAAGGGGTCCCTTCCACAGAATACAGTGGTGCCAGAGGAAGATATTTAGGATCCAGAAAGAAGAAGACAGCCTGAAGTAACCCTCCCATGGACCTACCAAACAAACTCCACCTAATCTCCCTCTCTCTTTCCTATGCCCTCATTGTCCCCAGCCACTCTTTTCTAGAAAGCCACACAGGGACTGGCAGCAAACAGCCCTGGCAGAGCACAAGGAGAACAATGCAACATAGCCAATATGCTGGCTCAACTGCTGCGTCCCCTCTTGGTTTAAATCAATAGTTTATGACATCTACAAGGGGAAACTGTAAATTTAATTTTGTCCCCTGCAGTGCGATTCATATCTTGTTTGCTGGTAACATAATGAATGTGTTTGCCCTCTAGACCCCCTGCCCAGTAGACCATTTTAAGGATAAAGGGAGAGAAAATAGCAAAGTATAATTAGGGAGGTCAATTAATGCTGGATTAACCAGTAGCTCAGCTAAAGATAGCTTTACAACACTTATGTATAAGGGGCAAGGGAGAGAGGGAGATGGAAGCCCACAGAAGGAACAGAGAATAGGATAATTTTTCTTAGGAATAAAAACCTTACAGGTGACTCAAAGGCTCATGCTGCCTCCTAAACAACTGATAGAGCCTTGTATCACCTGCCAGCCTAAAGCCAAAAAACTGCAGATGCTTTGCCCCACTTGGTGCTCATCAGGTGTGATCTAGAACATAACCCAAACTGCCCCAAGGACACCAGTTAAACCTTTCTGAAATTTATGGGCTTAATTGCTCTGCAAAAGCTACTTGAGTTTGTCACCATATTAGTTAAAGTGCGCATGAGCCTGGAATTGCTCAGAAACCTTGCTGGAAATGCAAATGGCAATGGAGCAATGAGGGTAGAAAACCTGACAGAACTCTGGGGCTAACAGGGAGGAGAGCACTGAAGAGCAACGGAGATGACCCAGTAGATGGAATCCAGGGAGAAGGTTTCTCGCATCAGGGTGCTCTCTGCAAAGCAGTTGGAGCAGTGGATGAAGAAACAGCTCTGATTGTATGTACCCTGCTGCACAACAGAAAGCAAGACTTGATACATTCTTGTGAACAAGCTGACCTTGCCAGAGAAACCTGACTTCACTGCCAATTTCTTTTTCCAGCTGGCATAACCAACAAAACTCCAAATTAGTTTGGCTAGGTAGATAGGGCAAAAGAAATAATAATATTTTTGGCCAAAATCTAGAGCCAAACTTTGCAGCTAGGTCTTAGCTTTACAAAGAGAGGAAGCACAAAACTCCCCACAAAATCCCAAGAAACCAGAAAAAGGGCAAACCCATTAACCCACAAACAGGAGATCAAATGCCAAGGGATTTGGATCTGTAAAGGCATGGTCTAGAGCTTTCAGTTCATGTCTCTCTACTTTGTGGTTACAAAAGAGTTGCTAATACAGCATGTCTAGCAATACTTCAGTGCTTCTGCTCTTTGAATTAAAACGAAGCAGTGCAAAAGTATATGGAAATTAAAAGAAAAATAAACTCTCAGCTCTCAGAGAAGGCTTAGGTGAGGGGCTAAGGACAACCTCGCTGTTTCTGAATTGATCTGCCCCTCTCTGCTTTAAAACCTTGTATTTTCCTGCTTTAGCTACCTCTTTAAAACACTATCTTTACATTCAGCTTCAGAGGCAGCTCCCTATGGATAAGCATTTTTAGATGGATACAGTGTGATCTTTACCAGTTGCTGCAAATTGGCTCTGAGGGCACCTTTATGTGTCAGTTCTGCCTATTTTCTCTACAAACAGAAAGACAGGGATGGAGAGGATGAGGGGAAAGGGCTTTACAAATAAAACAAACAATAGGAGAGGAAAAAACAAAGTCACAGCAGAGTCATACATTCTGACCTGAAACCAGGGTTCCTCATCCCAGCACCATAACAATCTCCCTGACATCAATTGCAGATGCTGATCAGACACACATGCAGGGAGCTACATTCACATACACATGTGCAGTTTGCACTGTTTGGGAGTGACCGCTTTGGGACACTCCCCTCAGATCATAACTGACAGCCAGCAAGCTGTGGAGAGGCAGCACGTAACTGAGCGTGCAAGAAACAT